>JAMKCH010049087.1:0-168536 GCA_023653785.1 Ophioderma brevispina | reverse complement strand
AGTCCTGAAAAACTACGCTTTTGAAGTAATGTCAATATCTCAATATTATTTTATCCTTGATACTTACGATGAGGGGCGTCGGGATAAACAAAGAGAAGAAAAACAAGTGGAAACATCTCAATGGCAAATCCAATCATGATAATCACTCGGTCAGATAATCTTTTGCTAACAACTTTAACTAGGACAAAACAAATTATGACCTATAATAGACAAAAGAAAACAAAATTGAAATCACAAACAATTCTGTCTCACTGGGAAATAGAGACCATGTACCGTTTACCAATTTTATTTCAAAATCGGGTCTTATTTATCAGTTGTCTTCTTTCTAATTTTATACACAAGCACTTTAGTGTGGTCCCTGGGGTTTTTGACCCGGAAAAAATTGTTATTGAGCTGATGTTTGCACCAGATGAAGATAAGCAGAAAATTTTATCCAAGATGGCCGCCAAATTAACTATATCTCAGCTTTTAAAGTAGATGTTGATGATTTTAGTGCTTTTGAATATGTTTTGGGGGTCAAAGAATCCAATTATGTACAAATCTAAATCACTGATGACTTCCTTCACGCCAAAATCCAAAATGGCCGTCATTTTATATAATTAGCTATATCTCATGTTTTGAATATGTTTTGAGGTTCAAAGAATTCAGTTTTTGTTTAAATTTAAATCATTGATGTTTTCCTTAACTCAAAAATCCAAAATGGCCACCAAAATGGCTGCCAATTTGCTGCTATTACATATAATTATCTTCTCATATACTTTCCTTTGCAGTTTCCTGCAAGGAAGCTAGGTCAAACTGTCGAATATATAGGAGGGTTGTTTAAAAGCAATAATCCCGAAAAGGGATTGTTCTAATTACCAAATAGTACTTATTTTAGTTCATCTTTAGTCTATTCGAAAGAATGACTTGGGTGTTATGTTATTTGAACTTAATCAGAATGCAATTTCCCAAAACTGCAAAATGAAAACCAGTGCGACGCTCAATATATACTCATTCGAAAGAATGGTTTAAAAAGTTTAGTATAATGCAGTTTTCGTATACTGTTCACATAAACACATGATTAATTATAGGCCTAAACACGTACGTCTTGCCAGAAATGGGCATAGAAACAATAGGCAACATATTTCTATTTTTATAACCAAGTACCAGAAATGGAAACTGGAGTGTGAAAGAAATATATAAAAGATGAATCCCAGAAATTGGGAGACATAAAATTTGGGTGTGAAAACACCTCAAGAGGACTTCCTATTGCATAATTTAGGTTCCGTCTTTTGTACCCGTCCCTTTTACAAAATTTCTCTTTATTTATTTATATCTATTTATTTATTCACTTATTTATATTTATAATTATTTCTTGTCATTTTTATTATTCGCTTATATATATTTATTTAGATATAATTTGTTTGTTTCTTTATCCCTCAAAAGCAAATTATATGTAATGGCGGCCATTTTGAATTTCAACATAAAGGAAAACATGGATAATTTAGATTTAGACTAAAATCATCAATACATCTACTTGAGAAGTTAAGATATAGCTAGTTATATGCAATATCAGCTATTTTGGCGGCCATCTTGGATAATTTTTTCCCCAAAGGAGATTCATGGGGATTTTGGATATGTTGTTGTATGATGTATTCTGCATGTCTGGTGAAAAATTCAGCTCAATAACAATTTTTTCCACGTAGTATGTGTATTTCTTCTTCAGGGACTATACTACTTAAAGAGATCCAGAAATAAGTTTGTATGGCTGTGGATTTGTGTAAGTCAGCGAGACAATGTAGTTTATATATATGAACTCTCTGTAGCAAAAAATGCATCATTTGGCCTACAATTACGTTTAGTACGGAAAATTGCTTCGCTACCTCTGCCCCACAAGAGACAGTCATTCTACTGTTTTCATTTCACATCACCAAAATCCATTATCAATTGAGCCATTGGTGTTAGCAGTCTGCATATAAAATGTCGTTTACGTAAGAAAATGGGTAAATCAATGATCAATCACAAGTACGATGGTTAATACAACCAAAGAGACAGGCATTCTTCTGTTTCTTTATACTATTCAACCCATTTCCCACTGGTCCCATACCAATACCCTTATGTCCCTAAAAAAAAGACCTAACCAACCCTGGCGAGCACCACAACCGCAAAAAGGGAGTAGCGTATTTGGTGTCTGGTTAGATCTAGGATAATATATAATAATTACGCTAATAACAACGTTAGGGCGCAATTTTAATTATTCATTAGGTTATGAGTTGTGTATTAATTTGTATATTATCACTTAATATAGATAGTGGAACATGTAAATAACAGGTGATGCTGGTTAAATCGCGTACTCTGGAAGTCAATGTATATGTTAGAATGTCCTCCATAACATGAAATTGTTAAAGAGCTAGTTATAAGAGTATCTTCTGTCATATTAACACGCACTGCTTCATAAACTGACATTAAAGGGAAAAGAAAACACCATAACACATCCAAAAAGACTATATCATTTAATCCAGTATGCCCGGATTTGCTACTAGGAGCTTATTTCCTACCTCCATACACATTTTCTCGAAGAAAAATACAAATTGAGCCCACAGCAGGACCACAATCTCTTCTCGAAGATATTCTGGAAAAAAAAAACATATGCAATTATAGAATGTAATAAAACTAGCAAGTACCTTTAAAATCGAGTGTCATGATCAAGAGGATAACATCTATGCGGTGCTGTATACAAGAACAAACTCATCACAGAAGGACAAGCAAGGTAAACAGATTTTCAGGTGTTGACAAACACAAAGACTTACCGTCTTTCCACGACCACGAATCCTTCACATTTAACGCTTGTTCTGAATTTGTCAAATGTGGCAATTATTGTCAGGAACTGATTTCGTGTTATCAATTTTTCATTGTATACTGTATCTCCAGGTACACCGCTGGGAAGAGCTGACGTATGAGGACCATTACTAGCGACGGCTTTTAAATTACGCTGTGCATTTTGTTCTTCAATCTCGGACAATGTTGGCAGGTCATAATAGCAGCATATGAAAAAGATCTGCACACGATCCACAATATGCACATAAAGAGCTGAAAAGAAGATAATTTTAAGTGCTCATACACTCAAAAAGGATTCTTGACTCAAATATATACTTACTACACTATGCAGGTACTTCTAAAGTGCTCTTACAAAGACAAACCAAGTCCATGTTTGTTATTAACATTCTGCAAGCCGACTTTTGACTCCAGGAACTTAAATTATGGTTTTCACCTTTTCGGAAGGAGCATGAAACACGAAGTCATCTTTTTTACAAATAAGGAAACACAGTGGAAAGCTCTTGTACTTACCCCTGGTATTGTGTATTTGTTTACTTCGAAAGGACCAATGTAAAAATGAATTTTTACTAAAAAGAGATTAAATCCTGGACCAAACAAAAGACCAATCTGCTTGAGTGCTAATGCCATTGATATTGCGGACGCCCTCTCTGCTTCATAAGTAGTTCTGGAAATTTGAGCAAAGATGGTGGATTGAACGCCTGCACCTATACCTGTACGATATCAAATGAATGTTCAAACAATAATTTGGTAGATTAGCGCATTCCTTTAAGAGCATCGTGTAGATTTGAATTACAAAGAGGACGACTTAATTAGCCAAATCACATGTATTTCTGGGAAGTAGAAGTTTCCCTTACTGATATGACAATGTAGTCTGTGATATTTTTTTAATTTTTTTATTTCTTCAACCTTTCCAGCTTTGTTGAGTATGTAATTGGATGTAGATTAGCAATCTACGTCAGCACAAATTTAAGTTCAAGACTGGTGTGGCTGGAGATGTGGTCCTCCGGACGCACAGTCTACCTACAATGGTGAAGAATGGGTACTCGAGTCTGTTGCTCACGCAGCATTAGTTTAACACTTTATTTCCGTTGTCGTCTGTGGAGCCTGGATTATGGCGCCGGGCGGACCAATCTCCTTTTACACCGGTGTGAAAGGAGATATGGTCCGGCAGGAACCACAGCCGGGCTACATAGACGACAACGGAATAAAGCGTGAAACTAATGTTACGTGAAGAGTCAACTGAATCGATTGCCCTATTGTTCACCATTGTTCCCGGACTGTGAGAACGGCGGACCATATCTCCTGCCCACACCGGTTATATCCTCTAGTCACCTTAGGCCAGATGATTTAACATATTTTATTTTTATGTACATTTTTTAGATTACCTGCTTACAATGCGGCTTGCTAACAAGAATCCCAAGTTGAAGCCCAATTAAAGTAATAAAATAAAAATTACCTGCAAGAAGTGATAAAATAAAGTGATTGTTCGTCAGCTTCAACACTTTCAGTATAGGGCCGAATTCCAATGTTATGAAAAACAACCAAATAAATATGTGTGCAGATAAAACTGGAAAGATGAGAAGGTTCATTTAGAGTTCTAACCTGACAATTGTAACACTTTGAGGTGTCAATTTCGCCCCCACCCAATTTATGCCCACGCTCTTTATGCCATTGTACGACGACTGCACAGAAATGGATAGGCCTACATTAGAGGAGCTAATCATCATTTTCATTTGTTACAGTATCGTTAATGCTATACAGAGTGGCACAATAACACGGTAAAGAAATAAAAAACTAGAATTTCGCGGTTCTCGGCTTTCGCGCTCGCTATATTCAAATCATAATAAGCTGTGGTTTTGAAAACAAAGGCCCTTGCACAATGTCCGTACAACATTTGTTTTTTTTTTTTTTTTTTTTTAGATTCCTGTAAATGTTTATGGCCCATAGTATTAACAATGCCACAGGCGCAATTGTCTAATGTGCAACAGTTGGCCAGAATATACTTTAAATTAGCAGTCACTTACTTAATTCCAAACATTGGTGATAACTGGTCTAGTGGCAGTGTTGGTAGCAAGTAACAGTTGCTCTATGTAATTGCCTTTGTGTTCAAAACCAGATTACAATGAAAATTTCACAGAATATAACCAAGAAATGACAATTACATTTTAAAACCATAAATAGTGAAAACATACTTTGAACTAAATAAGAACATTAAATCAATTATACTCGATTCGCGCTGATATAGGAGCTGGGGAAAAGTTTTGGGTCATATCCATTAGGTGAAATAGGGAAGAAGCATTTTAATCTATCCAAGAAGTCGCTTCACTACCTAACAATAGAAAGTGACTTGAAAGGAAAAGGGCCAAGTACAAAACTTAATTTGTTTACTGTATATTTCTGAATTGAATTTTTTTTTTTTTTTTTTTTTTGACGACTGCACAGAAATGGATAGGCCTACATTAGAGGAGCTAATCATCATTTTCATTTGTTACAGTATCGTTAATGCTATACAGAGTGGCACAATAACACGGTAAAGAAATAAAAAACTAGAATTTCGCGGTTCTCGGCTTTCGCGCTCGCTATATTCAAATCATAATAAGCTGTGGTTTTGAAAAAAAAGGCCCTTGCAACAAATGTCGTACAACACATTGCCATTTTATTCGTCAATAGATATGGTAAATCCATACATCATTTCTTTGGTTGCCTACCAAATAGATTCGTATGTTAATCGTTATGGCCCATAGTTATTTAACAGCCAAGGCGCAATTGTCTAATGTGCAACAGTTGGCCAGATAGTATACTTTTTAAATTAGCAGTCACTTAATTCCAAAACATTGGTGATAACTGGTCTAGTGGCCAGTGATTGTAGCAAGTAACGTTGCATCTTCGTAATTGCCTTTTGTTCAAAACCAGATTACAATGGAAAATTTCACAGAATTAACAAGAAATGACAATTACATTTAAAACCATAAATAGTGAAAACATACTGTGAACTAAATAAGAACATTGAAATCCAATTATACTCGATTCGCGCGGATATAGGAGCTGGGGAAAAAGTTTTGGGTCATATCCATCAGGTGAATGAAATAGGGAAGGAAGCATTTTAATCTATCCAAGAAGTCGCTTTCAACTACCTAACAATAGAAAGTGACTTGAAAGGAATAGGGCCAAGTACAAAAACTTAATGTTGGTTTCTGATATTTGTGAATGAATTGTACAGTTTTAAAACAATCGATTTCCAAATTCATTCACATCACCTCACTGAAAAACCGGTTGTGTTTAGGAATTAAACGATATTCTGTAGTCATGCGGAAAACGTTTATCTTTTAGCGTTTGATTGCAAGTGTTAAGAATATGGCATTATAGAATTAAGGAATAAAAAAATTATATAAGCATTAAACCGAGTGACACATGGAAAAATAATTAAAAAATTAAAAATAATTCCTATGAGCACTTTACACGGTTTATGTTTATCTGTTTGGGGTCCTTGTTCTAAAAAAAATGTACACTGACAAAGTTATTCCCCAAAATGTTAGACTAAAGAGTTAATTGAGGCGACGAAAATTACACGATTGTGATTGGGTTTTTGTTGTTCAGGGCAAGGTTTTCATTCCAAAGAATTATCAAACATGCTTCAACTATTGAACTAAGTTGGACCATCTATGAGTGGTTTTGACCATTGTATTAGGCCGTTATTAGTTTAGGTACATATGAAAAGTAATGATGAGGCCCCCCAAATAACCTGTGTGTGGAAACCATTGTTACCATATTCAAGATAACTAGCGCACCTGCCTTATACAGGTAGTATTTCACATTTTAGCGTACGTTACCTTTACCAGTGACCCTCTATGTTTTGACCACTGCACGTGGTATTGACCGTAGAGCGCACAGTTTTAAGAATACACGGACAAGAAGTGCTGCAAAGATTTAATTGTTGTGCGCCTCTCGCAAAAAGCTCTCACCCATAAAAAAGTACTGGTTGTCCCTATATCAGCGCGAATCGAGTATAACACCTAAAAATAACATAAGTATGGAGTTACTGTAAATTTACTTTGTACCATAGTTATTCGCAGTTTTTTTCACATTCCGTGAAATTCCATCTGATTCGATTCAGTTAATTTTAAACAGGTAATTACGCAGCCGTGTTGCTTTTTAGCAGTGCAAATTAGCAAATTTTAAATGGACGTAATAGCCTTGGATTTCGAAATCAGCAAAAAATCTAACAGAAACTTGAAGACAGCATGTCCTGGGACCGCTAGTGTCTCCTGCTGTCGCGGTTTGTGAATGCTAGGTCTCATATGACCTTTGACCTTGACATGTGACCTTTGACCTCATAAACAAATGAGGGTTTGCGTGTAATATGCATAAACTAAGTTTTGATCTAATTTTACATTTTCAGCCCATTTTCAGCCCATCTTGCAATAAGCCTTATATGACCTTTGACCTTGACATGTTACCTTTGACCTCAAAAACAAATGAGAGTTTGCAGGTAATATCCATAAGCCAAGTTTGGTTACAATTGAACTTGGAAATAAAAAAGCTTGAGAAGCTTAAAAAGTAGAGGATAACATATATTTGGTCACATTCTACTGTTTCTGATTGATTTGAATGGTGGCAACACAGTTTAAAGCAACTCACCGACGATTTCAAACATGTTAGCTATGATAATAAGTACTTTGGTTTTGTGCAAGCGATCCTGTGCCAATCCATATATGGGCGCCACCAGGAGTCCCGAGAAACTGAATGCCGATAGAACGATTCCAAAGTATGAGGGCGAACCACCCAAATGCTGAATGTATAGGTATAAGGTAGGCATGATGATGGCTGCAAATGAATTCCAAATAGAAAATCATAAGTTAAGATATCCACACACATACACACGTATCACACATACACAATACACACTACCCACATATATACACACACACACATACTTACTCATGTTTAATGTTCTATTATAAATATATTATTGTTATATATAATTGTGTGTGTGTGTGTGTGCAGGCGCGTAGCCAGCCAGATGGTTCCGAGGGGGCAATTTCTCGGTAGATGCAACAAATGTCCCGATCACAAGCAAAATTTCCCGGTCGAAGGGCAAATGATCCGAAAAGGGGCTGATTTAACATGAATATCCGTGTTTTATTCCCGATTTCCCCTCCAGATTTTTTTCAGAGGGGGCACTCCGCCCCCCCCCTTTGCATTGAAGCTACTTAAACCTCATGTGAATTACTGTCATGTAGAAATAAATACAAATATGTGTGAGAAATTGATGACAGCGCGGACGTAGCATTATTAATCGCTACCGGCACTAATCGCTAATCGGCACTCGAACCCACAAACCTTTCCTTTAGATCTCGGATGCGCTAAGCCATAAGCCGAACTTGCGACCCTCTGTGTCCGAGAAAATCCCATTGGACATCCTTTGACCTTGAAATGAACCCTAATGACCTTGTGGTAACCTTTAAAATTTTCGGCTTCAACATCGACCCCCCCCTCCAAGTTTCATGTCCATACACCAACGTTTACCCCCTTTGATCTCCTTTGACCTGAATGAAAACCGATACCTTTGGGTTCACTAACCAATACAAACCGGTGTTTCGGAAGGTCAAGGGGGTCACCACCCACAAGTTTCAGGAAGTGCGACCCTCGGTCTCCAGAAAATAGATGCAGTCCTTTTGACCTCCTTGACCTTGAATAACCCCTGAGACCGTTGGGATCCACGACCCAATACACTCCGGTCTTCCGGAAGGTCAAGGCCTGGGGGGGGGCACCCACTCATTCAAGTTTGAGACGTGGCCGATACCCTCGGTCTCCGAGCAAAGGGGAGGGGACCAAGGGGTGCGAGGTGTCAGACCGACACACACACCCGCAGACATACCAGACCACCGGTATTGTATTATGCTAATGCGGTCCCCCCCGGGTTTTCGCGAATCACCTGACTTGTGCGCTAATCGGCATCTAACAATCGACCCCTCCCACCAAGTTTCGCTGAACACCCAATGTCTACCATAAATTAACCCTCCTTTGACCTTGAATGACCCTGATGACCTTTGATCCACTAACCAATACAAACTCGGTCTTCGGAAGGTCAGGCCTGGGGGGGCACCCCTCATCAGTTTGAGGAACGTGCGACCCCGGTCTCCGCATAAAATAGACGCAGTCAGTCAGACAGACAGACACGAAACCAGCCCAGACGAACAGACCACCGGTATTGTATTACTTATGCGGTCCCCGGGTTCGCGATCCACCTGACTTGCGCGATCGGTCATCACAATCGACGAACCCTCCCACCAAGTTTCGTCTGAACACACCAATGTCTACCATATTAGACCTCCTTTACCTTGTAAGCCCTACGACCTGTCATGACTTTTTAACATTTTCGTCATCACATCGACTCACCTTTTCATGTCCATACGCCATTGTTTACCCCAATTGACCGTTTTGACCTTCATGACCCCCGAATGACCTTTGATCCACTCAACCAATACCAACTCGCTATTCGTTTTTTCAATGTCACCCACACTCAAAGTTTCAGGAACGTCGACCCTCGGTCCCGGCAAGACTCGGTCAGACCCACAGACAGACATGACAGACCACCGGTATTAATATATAGATATATTATGATTTGTTTTGATGGCTAAGGTGGTATTATTTATTGGGCTAATAGCCTGAACGTGTGTATTTTTAAACGTACTCACCCTTAAGATAGACAAAACAGGTGTGTGTGAATATATCTTGCAATTACACAAATTTTAAGCATCTGGAAAATCCTCTTCGATCGATCTGTCAATAGGAAATTATTTGGACAGTATTTTGTCTTTAAAAAACCAAAAATTACCATACTCTATACCGCCAGAAATCCCAGAAAGAAAAACAGTCCTGTTGCAATGATGGTAGTCGTCTTTTTCGATTTGAACTCCATTGTTATCTCGTTGTTATCTTCTAGAACCATAATGTGAAATCGATTTATAACGTCTAAAATCGGTCGCGGGACTTGAGATCAGTATAACGTCTAAACCTGCAAGAAAGGACAGTGTATAACTAGTAATATATTAGTAGTAGTAATCACGAATGTAGCTAAACGCTTTTGTAGGCATAATCTAATACGATCTATGATTAATTCACATAATTATGCTAATGATAACAATTGGTAATTATAATAAGTACAAGACTGCTAGCACTACAGGGCATATTAGAAACCATACAGTCACGTCACACTGCATATTTTCATGGATGAATTGGTGAAAAAATTTTCATGTTAAAAACTGTATGCTTACAATATTGTAATACAAAGTTATTCCACTAGGATTATTGAATTCGAACCAAAGTTATGCCTTATTTAACATGGCATAAGACCCACGATTGGACCATTTGCATTAAAACATTAGAATGTTCATTGACTTGTTCTGAAGAACAAACAAGGCGAACTGTATTTACGCGATGCGAATAAGAGTACCCCGACGCCGAAGGTTGCGATCACTAACAGTGCAATAAATGCAACCTAAAACACCCACCTCCTCCCACAACACCGCACACCCCACCCACCCTCCCAACACACCGCAAAACCCAACACCCGCCAAAAAAACCTCACCCCTCACCAAACACCAGTAACAACCCATCTCCCCCCCAACACCTTTGTGGGTCAACCACCCATCCCCCTCCCCATGCACCACCCTCCCCAAACTCTGCCACACCCACGCCTATCATAAACACCTCAAACACACACCAACCCCCGCAAACCACCCCACCCCACCCCAAACCCCGTCGTAACACGCTCCCTTCCCCAACACTCCGCAACATGCCACTCCCTCCCTCACCAACACCCCGCAACACGCCTACCCCTCCCTAACCACCTGTAACACCCTCACCGCCTCCCAACACCCCGCAAAAAACCCCAACACCTCGCAAAACCTAACCCCACTAACCAACAACAGTCAACACCATCTCACCTCCCAACAAAATGACAATACGCACCCATCCCCTACCGCAGGAAACCCCACCCCTCCCCCAAAACTCTGCAACAACACCCCACCCTCTCCTTAACACCCTCAACACCCCAACACCCGCAAACACCCCACCCCAACCCAAACCCCGTAACACGCCCTCCCCTTCCCCAACACTCCGCAACATGCCCCCACTCCCCTCCCCAACACCCCGCAACACCTAACCCCTCCCTAACACCCGGTAACACCCTCACCCCTCCCAACACCCCGCAAACCCCTCCCCAACACCTTACAACACCACACCCCCTCGCCAACAACATGCAAACACCCTACCCCCCGTCCCAAACCCCCCTCCACAACACCCCGCAATACCCAACCCCCTACCAAACACACCACCCCCCTCCTCAACAACCCACCCCTCCCCATGCATAGCAGTCTCATGTAGCGAAGGAATTTGCCGGATTCGACCGTTACCTTGAGAAGCTTACACTAATTATGCATATTTACTTAGCTCATTTCCATACCTGAGATGCATATATCAAATACTCAACTTGCAACAGGACCGTGCCCCCTGATAGGCTGTGATGCAGGCAGGAATTTTGAGTATCCGATTGTGTACCGTTGCAAAAAGGTAGCAAATTACGTGATTGTGGCCATATTAATTAGCTCAATTTGCCCCGAAATACGACCCAAAATCTAATCAGGTTTTAGAACTCTTCAGCCCGCTTCCTTCACCAAAGTTTACCTCATTATATGCCGTACGGAACTGCAGAAAATTTGTACACAGGGGTCTTGCAGGATAATTTTTGGAAATTATGCCAAATTAGATAATTAGATAATTTCTACCCCCACAATCTAATCAGGCGAGAACCATCACCCGTTCTTTCCTCCAAGTAACATCATTGTCGCCCTTTTACCGACTCCAGATAAATAGTATACAACATGGGTTAATTTTTATCCGGACGAACGGACGGACGAACGGCGAACGGACGGACGAACGGACGAACGGACGCTGCTCATTCATAGTCCCGTTCCGAACTCGTTAGGCGGGGACAAAAAAGAGAACAACAATAAAAAGAATGATTCTAGGAATCTTGAAATCAAAATAAATTTGTAAAAGTTTCGAAAAGTTTTGAAACTAGAGAATGATAAGTATTAATATTGGAAAAAAGTTAATTTCTCATAAAGGGGGCGTGCACCATGCATGTCTCAGCCTTAGCTTCTTACCTAAAACTTATGAATCATGTAGCCTTGTTCAAGGGCTTTACCAACTTCATTCACTGGTTCACACTCTGACTACAAATAATGTCACAGAGGAGTGGAGATTATCCCCTCTCGAAAACTAAAGAAATACCATGGCAAAAACTCATTTATCAAGCACCTAATTGATGGCTCTAAATTCCACCGGGCCTATGTTCCATGCTTGCAGCCTTCCTTCCAATAGCAAGTTCAATTAAATTCCGTTATACTGGAAGGCTTTTTTCGCATTTTGCAAAAACAAAAAATTGATTTGAGTTTTATACAGGAAGATTAAAACCACAAAGCAATTAGAACAAGGCTGTCGCACTGAGTAGCACAGTACATCCACCTGACACAATAGGTATTGGTGGTTTTATACCCAGACAAGCAGGCTCTAGATCCAGTGTGCACACAACAGACCACCAAGGAGTTATACCAATTTATTCTTATTTTTTTAATTGAATTCTCTAAACAGGTTGTAGCCCTTACAATGCTAAAGGACTGATTTCAAACCTGCAAAACAATTATTCAAAATAAATGAAATAAGATAAATGTCAAAACATAGCAAGTTGGCGGTTTTTTTTAGCAGGCGCCTGAACAAGGCTATTGATAAGTTGCACAATGGTTGACCAATTAATCTTCTTTTCGGCAAATTTATAGGCAAGTAATCATCATGGGATTTTGTAGTGTACAGCAATGCAAAGTTTTGATTGCAATTTTGTGACTTTAACCACTATCATGATTGTTGACAGTACTCAAGTGACCCACCAGAATTCAATTGTATTACTAACTATAAGCTTTGACCGAAATAAACCAATAATTTTCTTCAGACAAAGCAAAAACATTCTTGGCAAAAAGTTTTATCATGATTATTGTTTATAAATCTGTGAATCGGAACTATAAAAGAAATACTGACGTATGTATATGGGCCATCAAAGATCTACTTTCTCAAGTTTATAATACCTCATATATATGTGACAATAACCATAATAACAAAGTATGATTTAATGAGTTACAGTAAATAGAGTTGGCACTCCAAGATATAAGTTAGTTGCTGAGAGTTACAGGCAAACTTTTATATACGACGTTTGCCAACAAAAGCACCACCTACCTTTGCGTGAAAGCCAACACGCATATTGTGAAGACTGATTTACGTATTTTATACCCCTTCAGTTGTTGAAGTGTGAAGTGACATCACGGCTCTCATCATGACTGTTTAGAGGTGAAAGCCAGTAACCAACTTGGCATGTTTCTCGTTACGCCAACAAGTCAGATGTGCGCCTGTGATAGGTTACTGTGCAGTAAGTAGTAGTTACCTCGTATTTGCTGATTGACATGACGTTAGCCGCAATATGTTGTCTCCCACCACAGCTATTCTGAGCTATTCTGCACGTGCAGGACTGTGTTAAAGACACTATCCGTGATTATCCCCCCTGAAGAAAGATAAAAATATTTATAAAATTTGTAGAATAGCTTAAAGTGAAGGATAAGTCTGTAGGACTCTCATAGGTATATTTTCCAATGCTCAGAGATATGAATCCCCATTCAATTACACGTTTTGTAGTAATGTCCGTACGCGACCAGTAATGACTCTTAAAAATAGATTGTCCTTATTAGGTTGCTTCTAGCCTTAGAAATTGCCAGGGTATGATTGATACTATACTTGCTTCCAAAATGCAAAAATCGATTTTTGTGATTTTTTCGATTTGCTGATTTAGCAAAGCACTGATAGTGTCTTAATATGAAGTATATACTTCACACTTGCCTTATTGAGGAATAGTTTTACAGTTATGCATAAAAAAATATTTGAAAAACAAACTCTGAAGTGTCAAGATTTCATTAAAAAATTAAAAAATGACGTGTTAAACCAGTGCCGACTTCAGAAATTAGAATTCTCTTGGACGGTGGTCAATCAACGCGTATTGTCCCTGCGGGTAAGGTGCAAATTGCCGGTCTCCGTTAAAGGTATCGGACCGTATCAATAAGCCAAACCATGTCGGTGGACAAGAGATGCAGACATTCCAGGATACAATACATTCACCTGTCAATGATCCCTGTGTAATCGCTAACATGGATCGATTGACCAGCTTAATGTATGTAGTCATGATGGAATGTATGCATCTTGTCACCAAACTGTCGGGTGGTGGGACGTCATATTGAATACGGTCTATAGTACAAGATGTCACGTGACTACGTCGCTGACACACTGTTAGAAATTTCCGTAAATTAAGAAAACAGATTTTCCGTAAATTTACGGAAAATCTGTTTTAGAAAACAATAAAAATAAAAAACAAAAAACATACAAAATGTTAATTTACGGAAATATTTCAAAAATTTCTGGCAGCAAAATTTCCGGACTTTTTTTTCGTTCCGTAATTTTAAATTACGGAAAAATTTTGTTAAAATAGACATTTTTTTCCATAATATGAGACAAATTTCTGTAAAATTACTGTCAAAGTTCCGTTAATTGAGAGAAATTCTGTAAATTTACCCTTAAAAAGTCTGGAAATTCTGCTGCCAGAAATTTCCGTAAATTTACGGAAAATTTTCCTTAATGTATTGTAGTCCTGGAATGTATGCATCTTGTCCACCAACATGTCTGGTGGCTGACGTCATATTGAATACGGTCTATAGTACAAGTCTATAGTACCCCGAAATGTGAAAAAGCCGAAAACCATGCATTTATATTAATTTTTAAGCAATTTTCAGAATATACCGTCGTTGCAGTTGTTTTATTCAATTGTGCCAACGGTTGACCTTGCCGGTATGTACTGATGTGGTTTCAAGTATATAACTGTTGTCAGTGACTCACAGAGAATTACTGCAAAATTGTCAGACAGTAAGTTTAATCACCGATGGTATGGAAACAAATCATTCTAAAATAATTGCTGACGGCAAGGTATTTTATTCTTTGTTAAACCTTACAAATTGTTTTAGGTATAATGGTAAAAGTAAAAAAGATTAATAATAATAATCAAAAACTCTTCAATGCATAGCGCTTTATACAAAGGTTTCAAAGCGCTGTTAATGTTGGCTATTATTACGCTGCTATCAGGGAATCGTCACAATTGTTTCGCTTCACTTAGGTGGCAGCCTGCCATGCGCACATCTCTATCAGCACTTAGATTGTAATATTCCCCATAACGGCTCCCCAGTTTACGCTTGGGTCGACGAGGCAATTGAGTATCTTACAGCTTCTTACCCAGGCCAGGGACACAAAAACGTTGACTGCAGCGGGGCTCCAACTCACAGTTTACAATGGCCTTATGGTCATGAGTTCTGCGCTTTATCCGTTATACCACACGTGCTCTCAAACGGTACCATTTAGGATTAATTTGGGTTAGTTGTATATTTCAGGAAATCTCCTATTGCTTTAAATTCTTGCACTTTGTAAAAATATTATTTGTGTACTTCCTAGAAGAAACTAACATAAATTTATTAATAAAATGCCTTAATTGATTGGCCCACCACTTTATAGTCAAACCAGTCATAGTCGCTTGAACCTTTTTCGTTCAAAAATAAAATGAAAATGTAACTATGTATTCTATGATGACGTCAATGACAATATAAAATATAACACTGCAGCTGAGTCTACTACCAACAACTCATGGACTCACTCTAACACCTTACAACTCACGAGCGTAACATAGGCCTAATTGGACATGCAAGATAAGGGAAATCACATGCCAGCGAGTTCCTGGCCAAAGGTCATTTCCATTTCGGATCAAAGTTCACCTACATGGATAATACAATCTTAAACCCTTAAAATTGACCCCAAAAAATTCACACTAACGTTTTAATTATCTTATCAAATTTCTTCTTATCGTATCCAAACACAGTGGTTCTCAAATATGATCCAGCCAGAGGTGTGTACAATGTCTGGCTGCTTCACTGATTTCTGCAAGGTCCTTGTCTGTGCATTGATGCTCCAGCATTGGGCAGACCAAGAGATGTTCCACTGTCTGTGGTGCTGTTCCACAATCACAAGTAGTATTCTGATCTGCTTCCAGGTAGCCCCACTTCTGCAAGGAAACCTTAGATCGGCCGGTTCTGGTTCTCAATCTGTTGAGACATCGCCATTCAGCCCATGAGGAATCAGATCCAGATGGAAGATGCTCACCGGGTTCAATACCAATAGATGTTACTTGACTGATAGCAAGTATTTCTTTCCACAAGGCAACTCTCTTAAACTCCTTAGAGGCTGTTTCAAGGGGTTGGACTTTGCTTAAGAAACTCTCTCTGGATTTAAGGTGCTTAAGAAACTCTTTCTGGATTTAAGGCGGTTAGCAACTGGTCTCTGTCCGGCCATAGGGTGCTTCACATTAGATACTTGGCAGCTACGCTCTTGCATGCAAGGATGTATAAGTTGTCCGTTGGTGTTGGGCGAAGACATCCTGTGATAAGCAAGAAAAATGAAACATCTAGCTTGCAGTAATTAGTCTTGGCGACTAGTGTTCTGTAGGGGGGGGGGTATGTTGGGGTGATTTTATTTACATGTACTGCAACTCTTTCATCTTTAATCTTACTAGGGGGATGTTTTAATCTGATCAAAGTGATCCCTTCCGGTGATAGATAAATTGTCACCTCCCAAAATGGCAAAACCACCGTCTGCCCATGGCTGCAGAACAGATCTGGCTGATACTTCACTGAGGTTTTTCTCAGCAAGATCAAGAAAACGATTTGCATATTACTACCACTTCGCTTGTTTCTGTTAGTATAATTAACTAATTAATTAATGTATAATGTATCAGCAACTTCAATAGCCTTTCTGAGGTATCCAAAGAGGTCCTTAAAGTCATCAGATTATTAATGTAAATTCTTCCCTGTCCTCATGTAGTTTCACTACATCTCTCAAGCAGCATGTGTCCTCCAGCTGCTGAAGAAACCATCTTCAAAAACAAGAATCGTGTAAATTCATAGCCTTGTTCGTGGCTATTTCCCCCGTGTACAGTCAAAAAGATTTAATTTTTTCCACAGCAGTGAAAAATCTACGGAAGATATTTACCATCACATATAAAACAAGATTATTTCACCTACTAAAGAAATTTTGAATTTTTATTTTTGAACTTTGCATTGAGAAGTTATGCTAACTTAAAAATAGGTCCCCATTGTTCACTCTGTCCACGGAATCACTGTTGTGGAATAATTATGGCCAAAAAGACTTTGGATGAGTCTGCAGAAGTACATCATGACATTCTTTGCTTGCTTATACCTTTGTGTAAACTTTC
Organism: Ophioderma brevispina; assembly: GCA_023653785.1. NCBI lineage: Eukaryota > Metazoa > Echinodermata > Ophiuroidea > Amphilepidida > Ophiodermatidae > Ophioderma > Ophioderma brevispina. The sequence continues at coordinate 151,309 of JAMKCH010049087.1, read as the reverse complement.
GAATATCAAGAAAAATGTCTAACTATTTTATTTTTCTGAATTCAATAACAAATTATGGAATCTTACACCCAACTTTGAATATAATGTTCGAAATTGTTCAAAAATCTTTTCGCGGAAACTTTGAATGCAAATATGTAGGCATCGGTTGACTCACATATTTCTCCGACGCCTTCATAATCTGATTGGGAGGGGTGGGGATTAATTCGGGGAATCACTATTTGACCATAACACACATTCAACTTCTGTCTTTCCCTTTGCGTCTCAATCCTTTCCTCTCCCCTGTCCCCTCTCTCTTTTCTTTACTCCCTTTCTGTTTGTCCTAAAAAGAGGCTTAAAGCTTTTATTTCCTGGTCAGACCCATGGAGAGGGGACAATGAGTCCCCTTCCCCTGTCCCTGTTACGGTACTGTCATTGACTATTGTTAAGAAATATTATCAACAACAGTTGGTATGGAGTAGGTAATGGTTACTGGTTACTTAGAAAAACTAAGGTTATTAAGCATTTAGATGACAGTAACTCAATGGCTTTGCTGCTGTGGACGTGAATAATTTACAACCGTGGTCAATATAAGATAAACTTTTGATTTTTTTTACCAATTACAGTAGTCCAGGCTATAGACAATGTGACCTTGTTATACCACATATATATAATGTTTTTCAACGGTTTCTAGACCAGTTTTTCCTGCTGAATCTGAATCCGATAGATGCCAGACGAAAAACCTTGAGCATTTTCGAAGAAACTCCAAAATTCAAAATGGCCACCAAAACACTATGTTAATTACTCAAAAATTTTTTTGGCCTGTCCAGTCAAAACACCCATTGTGACCAATTAAAATATGATTCATTAACCATCTAATTAAGAGATTCAATATGGCAGCCGATACAACAAAGCATCTGATATTTATCTACTTTTGACCGTAGAATGGTAACTTGGTATTATGCCAATGCTTAAAGGTGGTTGTTCGATTTATGTGTATTGTGTTCTCTACTTAATATGAGAGCCTGGCACTTGCACATACACCCCATCAAGTACCGTGGGAAACAGACTTGCGGTTTTGATGGTAGACGCAATAATGCATGTTGCAAAGCCCTATTCAATACTGTGCTAATAAAGCGGTTAACCACTAAAACGGCGTTTTTTTGTTTATATCTTGGGAATGAAATGGATTCGAGGGCTCAAATTTCAGGACAACAATGAGAAAAATACGGCCTTTCATCTGATATCAAAATCGGATCGGATCACGATCGGAACACGCACCTTTAAGCAATCGATATATAAATTGAAACCATATGAATAGCTTTCAACAATTTGATAATCAAATCAATAAACCATTCAAGATGGCTACACAATGGCAAAATTCATTAATACATATAGCCAAGAGCTGCCATGTTTGTGTATATCACTATAACTGACTCAGAGCAATTTAAATATCATAACATAATGAAATTGATTGATATCTGCAAGATGCCATCCAAGATAGGCGTTCAATATGGCAGCAAATGTCAATCAATAAAGGTCAGTAATTCATTTACGCTGTAGGTTAAGATATATATCTTGTGTTTTTTAGTTGGATTATCCTTTTCAAAAATCCCAGTAAGGTTATGTTAAGTGTCATTGAGTAGTTATTCATAAAATATCCCAATATTGATGCCAATGGACGCCCCAAACCTACCAAAAAACAAAGAAACATATATCTCTAGACTATTAGTGATCGAATTTTTCGCCGCTTAGTAAGTGCCATTTCCAGCCATATTGGCTACCCATCTTGGAAGGCATCTTACATGTATCGATTCCTCTAATTACCTAATGATGTGTACATTGATTTGATTGACTTACAGGGATCATATCGTCGTGGGTTCTGCATACTGTCGAATCAGCATAAATGTGTGTAATTAAATGAAATAAAAGGAAATGGCTATTTTAAGTGGTGTATGTTAAAGACATGAATGGTTACTAACTGACGACAGTATTAAAATACCAAGAAACAACTGTTTTCTTATTCAACTGAATGTGATTTGACAGTTTGTCAAAACCCAAATGTTTGATTCGCTGTGTTCTAAGGAGTCAAATACGTATTCGACTGCATGAAACCAGTTGATTTCTAATGATGGTATGGTGAGATTACTATAGCTATACGGGTTTTTACTATTTTAAAATGATGATGCCGATGATGCCACGACGATAAGAATAACGATGGCGGTGATGATGGTGGCAATAACGATGAAATAAGGAAACATCGAGCTTGACGACGATAATGATGCTATGATCGATAATGACGATGATGATGACGATGACGAAGACGACGATGGCGATGACGATGGCGATGACGATGATGACGATGACGATGATGACGATGACGATGATGATGACGACGACGACGACAACGTCGTCTATTGCATTGTGCTTATGCTACAAACAGTGCAAATTTGTATTCAAACGATTTCCATAAGCGGTTAAAATGGGAAACATTCACTGTTGCATTATCGTTCGTTGTAAAATATAGCGCAGACTGACCACGATGACAAACGAATTCAGAAAATTACAACCTCTTACAAATTTGGCTCCTTAAATACTTTAGAAGGAACACAAACATTGTAGTGCATGTTATATATATATATAAATTAATAAATAGTATGCATGTTGCAACACACAATAAATATTGGCTAGAGCTGTTCAAAAATTTAGATCAGAAAATATTTAAAATGTAACGGGAATGTTTCATAACTCAAAAGGTTTTGGAGGATAAAAGTGGTCTATACAACTTTATAACAACCATATTTTTCTCGTTTTCTTAAATTTCTCATTACATATATAGTTCCTATCTTTTAAAGTAATATACACGCTTAAAATATATACCTTTTTTTTTTTTTTTTTTTTTCCATGGCCCGATCGCTAATAGCCTCGTCCCCAGAAGCCCCGGATTTTACCGGAAGTGGTCAACATTTTGGTATCAGAAGAAAGCTACTATTTTTCTCATTTACCCTGTGAAATCTTAGCGCTAAAGGATGTTTGGTTTGGATGTTATGAGCAAAAATGTGACCCATTTTGGTCGACCAATATTAATTTTACACGGTGCTCTATGGGACTTCAAAAATCACGTTTTTAGCTCTCACACCAAAACGGATTCAAATATTGGCGTGAAACTTTGCAGATGGAGTTTTGGGGTCAAGGTCATTCAATCAACATGAAAACTTCATATTGTGAAATCGGGCCATTTCTCCTTTCAATATTAATATATTTAATTAGTCGCCAATATGTTTTTTAACTCATTATTTTTTTTTTTTTTTTTTTTTTTTAATGTTTTAAATACTAGTACACAAACATTGTAGTGCTGTTATAATATATATATAAATTAATAACTTAGTATGCATGTGCAAACACACAATTAAATATTGGCTAGAGCTGTTCAAAAATTTAGATCAGAAAATATTTAAAATGACGGGAAAGTTTCATAACTCAAAAGGTTTGGAGGATAAAGTGTCTATACAACTTTTTATACAACAAACCATATTTTTCTCGTTTTTCTTAAATGTATCATTACATATATAGTTCCTATCTTTTTAAGTAATTACCGCTTAAAATAGATACCAAACTTGAAAACGAATTAACAGTTAAATGGGTAATATACCATAGTAAAATCTAACATAATCTAAACAATTTTAGAGGGCACTTAACGCTTATAAAACAAAAACTTCCAAAGAACAATATCAATTTGTTCCTTGAAAGGCGAGGTTTTTAATGATGCATTAGTAATTATTAGTTTGCAGAATAGCCAAGTTAACATCAAAGAGAAAATCAAACTTTTCACAATATGTTACCAGTTATATTTTTTGTAACACGTTTTACTAAGGGGTTTTGCGGGAGTTGGGTAAACATTCATTATTATAAAGACAATAGATGATTTCGATGTTGGTACCAGTTGAGAGCGTTGGTCCACCGTTTTTATTGCTTCCAACATAACAACCTAGTATGGCGTTCAAAGTTCACAGGTTGGCAAAATTAATCATTTCCACTTAGACACCAATTCAGAGTCATTTAAAATGAAAAAAAAAAAAAAATGAAATTTTGCCATCCAAAAAGGTTTAGGTATCGGATTTTCATGCGCGGTTTGGCCCATATTATATGGAAAATGACTAGTTTTAATCAACATATAATTTTAGGGTCATTACATAGTCAAATCCTCAATTCCGTGACTAATCTTTGGCAAGTAAGGTTTGAAGATGGACTTGACTTCAAAGTATTCGTTTACCACCGGTTTAGGTTTTTAGCCCACATGTCCCTCTGGAAAATGTCGGCAATTTCCACCGGAGGGGGGTTCAAAGTTTCTACAGGGTCAATTTTAAATTAATGGTCTAACTAAATAAAGTTTAGTATAGCTCAAATTGTTCGTGTGGAGGTAAAGAGTAGTAAACAGAGCATCAACGATGCAGGGGCCTATTATAGCTTTTTTTTAAGCTAATTTTTGCTCATAAAAATAGCTTCCCTCCCCTATCCTGCCTGGGATGCATGACCCCTTCCCCATTGAATGGCACCCCCAAGGGACATGAGGTCCACCAAGGTCCATGATATTCACAAAAGAGATTCACTTCAACCCGTCCTCCCCAAAAAAATGCACCTTACCATGCCCCTCACCCGATTTTTGCCAACCCACCCTGACCTTCACCGACGCACCCAACCCCTTCCCAACGCACTCCACACTCCAACACCCTAAACCTTACCAAAAACCCCACCCTGTTCCCTCCTAAACACCCCCACCCTTCACTTCCCCATCTCCCACCCACCCTTCCCCTACTCCCCAACCACCCGCCACTTTACCCCAACACCTCACCCTTCTCCTCCTACACCACCCCAGCCTTCTCCATGACATGGGGTCACTGAGGGTGTCATGGGGGTCAATAAGGTCAATGGGGTCACCGAGGGTAAATGGGGTAACCGATGGTCAATTGGGTCCCCGAGCGGTCACTTGGGGTCACCGAGGTCACATGGGGTCACAAGGTCCACATGGGTGTCACCAATGCACACTGGGGTCACTTAACAGCGTCACATGAGGCACCATGGTCACATAATGTCAATCCACCAGTTCTACCTGATGCGGGAGGTGCCCTCCCCGCTCCTGCCTGATGCACACGATTCCCTTCCCCAATGAATTGCCACACAGTGACATGAGGTTACCAAGTCACATGAGGTCACAAAGATCACAACCCCCTCCCCGATGCACTCTCCCCACTATCTACAGCCCTTCACCAACTAACTATCTACCATGGCCCCTTCCCAATGCACCTTACCGCTTCCCCGAGCACCCCCCCCCCTGAACCCCTTCACCGACGCACATGACCCTCCCCAACGCAACCCACCCCTCCCGACGCACTCCCCACCTCCAACAAACCCTAACCTTCCACCTTCCCCCAAACCCTAACACCCCCACCCTGTTTCCCTTCCTAAACCCCCACCTCACTTCCCCCCTCCCACCCTTTCCCACAACAACACCCACCCTTCCTCCCCTCCCAATGACATGGGTCACGAGGTCACACATGGGATCACCGAGGGTTCACATGGGATCACAAGGTCATCTTGGTCACCCCAAGTTCACCACAGTCACATGGGGGGTACCAAGGTCCCTGGGGTCACATGGGGTCACCAAGGTCCATGGGGTCCCAAGGTCACATGGGGTTTACCAAAGTCACATTAGTCACCAAGGTCACATGAGGAGGTCATTCACCTCCCACACCCATCCCCTACCTGATGCAACCCGACCTTGCTCCTTCAATGAATGTCAAACCAAAGTGACATGTCACTAAGATCACATTACCTCCCCCATGCACCCTCCCAACTATCTACCATGCATCTTCCCAGCACCTTGCCCTTTCCCCTCCCCGAGCACCCCACCCGACCCCTCACCTACCACTACCCTCCCACTCCCGACGCCCCATCCACCTCCCAACCCCTCAACCTTCCCCCCAGCAACCCCAAACTTTCCGCATAAACACACCCCACCTTGTCATTTTCCCTTTTCCCCTCCCCCAACACCCCACCCTTTCTCTTCCCAACACCCCCACCCTTTCTCCTCCCCAACCCCCGCCGTCCTCCTCCACTCCTAACCCTCAGCCTTCCTCCTCCTCCATATGATTCCACACACAAAGATGTATGGCATTGTCGTTTTTTCATGTAGTAGGAATTTTGCATTCCGATGTATTGTTTAAGGCGATTCCCTCAATTATGCATTATTTTAATTAGCTCATCATTTGCATTCCAAGAGCCGCATGTATCACAAATTTTGAAATGGCCAGAAGATGCGCACCAAATGGTTTTGCAATGCAGAGTTAACATTTTGCATATCAAATGAACTGGTTTCAAAAATATAGTGATTATGCAGATTTTGTGCATATTAATTACTCCTTTTGCATGTTATGTAATTTTTCGCCCGAAATACGCCCACGTCTATTCATTGAAACTCTTTAATCCCGCTTCATTCCGACAGTTACCTCCTTATCTCTTAGTGGAACTCCGATAACTTGTACCAAGCTTTTGCGGGAAGGATTAACATTTTGACTGACATGAGGTCAAAGGTCATATGAGGGTCCCCAAGGTCGCAAGAGATCACCAAAATGTCACCCACCCGAACCCCCCTCCTTTACAAGTTGCCTCATCGTAGCCCTTACGAACTGGCATGCAATATACTATATAGTACGAAAGCTAATCAGATATTTCCCGAATGAGTGTGTACTCAATTTTCAAAAACAATTTGGTTTTTGGCAGATTCAGAATGCTTTGTCATCTACTAATTTTGTACTTTCTGATTGACCTACAAATCATTAATTGCTGTATAGGCCTCGTAGAAGAAAATCCTTCAAGGCATGTTTTCGTTGTTGTATTATTTATTAAATCCCAAGATTAACAAGTAGCTTTCTCATTTAAACGGGATTGTACGCCTATAATTAATAATCGGGCGACCCTAGCCACAAAAAAGCAAAAATGACTACGGCACATCACTGACCATACACAACTGCATCCTTATACACAGTGGTAGCACAACACTTGCGACGGTGCGCCCATGGCGTCGTGTGTTCGCCGTCGCCATGTTGTACAGCTTTTTATTTCAAGCTAAATGACGTATTTTAGAGCCAATAAAAACACATTATTTATTTTCGATTTCAATCTATGTTTAGTCCATATTTCTAAAATGATTTTTTGAAATCCTTTGAGCTTTAATTACCGTTGTTTTTTTTTGTTTTACTTGCAATTAACATATAAATGGCACTAGTTAACTTTGTTGTTTTGGTTTTGATCCATTTAATACCTGGGGGCGAGGTACTGTCACGTTTGCATGGTCCGGCTCCCGCCATATGACTGATTTAATTTGGTATGTTCAATAATATTTGAAAGAGATGTACTAGAAAATACACAGAAACTAGAAATATTTTATTTCCTCGATTGTGTTTTTTATTCACGGAATTGAAGAGGATCATAAGGGGTTCTGACTGATTCTGAGAGAGAACTGTACGTAACCCGGCATGTGCACACTTCTGTCACAAACATTTTGGACGGCGAAATAAGAATAATCGAGGTTGACAAACAGTAGGACGTAACTCAACTGAAAAGAAATACTACAGAATTTCTTTAATTCTGCTGTAAATACTACGGCGTTTGAGAATGTGATGTTTATATTTCTACTAAGCACATCTATTCATTACTTTATCCAAAATGTAAAACATCTCATAAAGCTCATAGATGGTACTGTACGCACCATATTAAACAAAGAACAATTATTTAATTATGAAACGCATAATTAAAGAAATTCTTTAATATTTTTTTTTCAGTTTGAGTTACGTCCTTCTGTTTGTCAACCTCGAATGTGGCGGGGCGTGCCAAGATCGTGACCTGGCGTCCTGGACGTGGGAGAGCAATATCGATCGAACATCCACCTTGAGCTTGTGGAAAGGTGCAGTGGACATTCCCAGCTTGTCTGTCGACGTTGTGTAAATGATTTCTTAATTTTTGTCGTTCCTTTTATTCATGAGACGGTAAAGTAAAACTTGTAAGGAATATGTCTACAATTACTTTTTCTGATTAATATATTATAGTTGACTGTTTGGGAGTAAAAGTCCGTAAACCAAAACCATTAGCTGATATTGGGACTTGCCCGAACAACAATATCCTCTAAGTGCAAAAAAAAGTCGAAAGAGAATGCAGTCACAACCCTTCTTTAATATATTTGTTCAATTGATTCAAATTTAGTGTGGTGTAAAATGTCAGCGTTTTGATAGGTAGGCTAATTGCACTTGCTGAGATTAATTCAAGATTGCTCGCTTAACACAAGTAATATAAAGTTTTAATCCCGCACAAATAACAATGAAATAATGTATTTTATTAGATTAAATACCGATGGAATAAGGTTGTCTCTCAATAAAAATTTATGTTGGATTCTTTTTCAACAACTGCCTTCCAAAATGATTGGACCAATTACGCTGTGTGTGTATCATAGCCAAACACGGGACACGAGGCTTGCGTGTAAAACGGAACGTGATTCCTCAAGGAAATCATGTGAAAATCCCAATGAGTGTAAACATGATAATAGACTCCCTGGTGTAACAGTGATGAGTTCACTATCTCTATGCATAACGTTTTATCGTGGAATCTTACTGGATCAATACTTTGGATATTTTGAGTGTGCTTGCTAATCATGAAGTTATGTCATAAAAGTGACTCTATATATATATAACTGATATAAATAATCTACACAACACAAGCATTTTGGCTCGACAGAGGCAGACTTTTATTAGGAACACAGTGAGTAAGTTGAATGGTGCAGGCAGAGAATCAGAGCCAAGGCCGGGTTGTAGGTAGATCTTTACAGAGGCATCATACAGGCCACATTCATAACCCACAAATCACTCGGCGCAAAGGACACAATAGCCCGCAAAATCCACACCACGCTCACAGTATCCTAGGTACTGATAATGTGATATCGATAACAAACACCGCCCTCCGCATATAATAATGACGGAAGGATCGGACACATGCGAATTGTATACACTGAAAATCAGAATCCCGCAAACAAAAACCTTCCAAATGACATTTACACACCAAAATTTCAAAATCCATTTACATGATTCATCATTAAGATCACAGCTTGCACAACTCCCGCCCCCCGTCATTTCCGACAATCAAGCAACCATAACAAAAACTAGTAGGGGTTAAAACCAGCGGCAAAAGCGGCAAATTCTGCCACGCGATGGCAAAGGCTCCATTAATTACATTAATAGGCCAAAAGTCGATGGTGACCGTCTGTAAAATGCATCGTATGAAATATACAACAAAATAGGCCAAAGGCAAACATATATTCGCAAAGGCAAGTCTTATTGCTGCTTCGATTAAGTTAAAAGTATCTTTAAAATTTTATAAAACTTAACATTGATTTAAACGTATGTTGGGTATATTTGCTCTTTTGGCATCTTCTCGTGGTTAAGGGGAGGGGGGGCACTTTCCACAGACTTCAATGGGGGACAGAATTCCAGATGCTACAAGTTGTGGGTAAGGTATACCCACACAAATTTAATTCAATGAATTTTAGTAATGGAATAAAGCATGAAACTAATGTGGTGAAGAGTCAAATGAATCGAATGCCCTAATTGTTCACCATTGTTCCCGGACTATGAGTACGCCAGACGATAATTACTTCTACACCGGTCTGACATCGTTCGAGTTTGGTGATTCGTAACTAAAAATTTTTCTGGTCATCATATGTTCAAAATTTGGTTATTTGGTGATTTCAGCTTGTACAGACTGAAAAAATACAACTTTTGAGTGAACAAGAGATGAATGTTTTGGTGGTCATTTTGATTTTTTGCGTTTCTACAAAAATGCTCGTCTGGCATCCATCGGATTCAGAATCAGCGTAAAAACTGGTCTAGAAACAGTTGAAAACATATCTAATAAAACAAGGTTGATATTAGTTATCAATGAATCTGTAGCCTGGACTACAGTGGATATAATGGGCTATTGTTTTCATGTTTGAAAAACAATTTCTAAACTTGTTAAATATTTTTAATATTTTCTGAAATCGAGCGTAAATCTTTGACTCAACCTGTACTTACCCACTTACCCTACGTTAAAAGTCGCTAATCCATCACTATTTTTTTCGCACCAACATTTATTTCACTACAAATATACGCGATTTTAAAAATATTCCGCTCTCTAGAAAGCGCAGTTTTCCGATACAGCTTTAAAACAGCGATATCTGATCTCGTCGTATATACATACTTCAAAATCCAGTAAACAAACCAAAACTTTCCATTTAAATAAAAACAAGCAAATTTTACAAAAACACCGTTTTTTACACCAAAAAAACCTTAAACTAAAAATTACACCGACAATTTCCAGGGGGTCAAACACCAACATGACAGTAATTTGTACGTACCATTTTCATCGGCCGAAATTGCCCTACATGTATGGAAATCCTCGAACAAAAATCGATCACAAAAGGGTCCCGATCAAAAGTAATATATTGTCGCTACGCGAGCAAAGAGTATTGTCCCCAAAAGGTTGTGCAAGCAGATAAACTCAAATTTCTCAACTAGAGCATAAGATTCGACACCAGTAAATAGATCTGGTCTGGCACCCCAAGTGTTTGGGAAAAAGGTAAAAAAAAGTGACAGGTCTAAGTTAAAATTGAACAATAGTAGAAACTAGAACTTCCTGGGCTTCCTGGACCATACTTAAAAAGGTGTGTGAGGCTTATTACTGAGTAATTACAGTACTAATTTTACACCCACCCCATAGGAATATTTTTACCAGAAGCCACAGTTTCAGAGGGGATCGGAACGCATCGTTGTCTTCATGCTTCAGTAGCTCGAAAAATCCGTGGTCAACTTATGGATTCTTCTTGCTGTATGGGATGCAGAGGTCCAGCAGTCCAAGGTAATGCATAATTTAAGTGACCGAGTCGCTTCGTTAATGAGAAATTTACGTTTTAATTAGGGCCATTTTGTACACAAACCAATGGCAATTTATTTGGTGGTGTGCAACCATAAGTGAGAGAAGACGTTTACACTGCAAAAACTGGAGTGTTAACTTTAACACCATGGGTGTCAATTTTAACTCCCTCCTGGAATCAATAGGGGACTGCACCCACTGGTGTTAGATTTACACCATTTCGGTGTTAAATACCACCATGTTAGTGTTATATTAAGACAAATTTTGGTGTTAGATGACACTGCTGGTGTTAATTTTACACCACAGTCGGTGTTAATTATTTTTTTCTAACAGAGTCGGGTGCTAAATTGACACTACTGGTGTAATTTAACACTCTCCTAGAATCAGGAGTGTTAATTAACACCAAACTTTGGTGTTAACATTTATATTTGTAACTTCTGATATTTTAGTAGAAAATGTTTGATTTTGTTATTTTATGCTTCTATTGTACCGCTTGCCTCTAATAAATCATAAACAGACCACCAAAATGCATAATTAAAATTTATGGAGCAACACCGAGCGGTGTAAAATCCTAAATTTCAACACCAGAAACTAACACCAACACGCTTGACACCGACTTGGTGTTAAAATTTTAACACCCCAGTTTTTGCAGTGTAGGAGTAGCACCCCCGGTTTTGCATTTATAGTATTCTTTATTTCTCGCTCTTTCATTTGAACACCACCCCAGGGTCACAACATTTTCCATTGTGGAGATATTAATCATGAAAAGTCCCCAACATGAGCATAACTAAGAGACGTTTAGGAGTAGCACCCCCGGGTTTGCATTATAGTCTTCTATACTTCTCAGTCTTTCATTTGACACCACCCAAGGGATCACAACATTTTCTGTTGTGGAGATATTAATCTTGAAAAGTCCCCCGCATGAGCATAAAATGAGTTTAGGAGTAGCACCCCCGGTTTTACATTTATAGTATTCTTTATTTCCCGCTCTTTTATATGACACCACCCCGGGGGTCACAACATTTTCCATTGTGGAGATATTAATCTTGAAAATTCCCCCACATGAGCATAGGTAAGAGACGGTTTAGGAGTAGCACCCTCGGTTTTGCATTTATAGTAACCTTTATCCCCGCTCTTTCATTTGACACTACCCCGGGGGTCACACTGTGGAGATATTAATCATGAAAAGTCCCCAACATGAGCATAACTAAGAGACGTTTAGGAGTAGCACCCCCGGTTTTGCATTTATAGTATTCTTTATTTCTCGCTCTTTCATTTGACACCACCATAGGGGTCACAGCATTCTCCGTTGTGGAGATATTAATCTTGAAAGGTTCCCATATGAGCATATTAAGAGACGTTTAAGAGTAGCACCCCCGGGTTTGCATTTATAGCATTTTATACTTCTCACTCTTTCATTTAACACCACCCCGGGGGTCACACTGCTTTCCATTATGGAGATAATAATGGTAAAAAGTCCCCTATAAGCATAAAAGAGGTTTAGAAGTAGCACCCCCCCCCCTTATTGATAAGTCTTCTTGTTTTGTACACCACCACACCAAACATACAGCCTATAAACTGCCAAATTAACACATGCTGACCTAGTTAATTGTAATGTAAACAAACTCCTGTATCAAATTCCTTTGTAAGGTGTAGTACTTCACACTGAAGAACAACCTAAATCTGAGCAAATTTGGCATTAAAATATAGATCAATTGCATCAAACAATGCCCCTTTAATAGGCCCCATGTACTTTGACCCAATTATGATTCACACAAAAGATGTGTGGCATAGTAGTCTTTCATGCAGCGAAGGAATTTTACATATCCAATATACCGTTTGAGGGATACAGCAATGACGCATATTTAATTAGATCAATTGCATCAAAAATGCCCCTTTAATTGGCCCACATGCACTTTGACCCAATTATGATTCACACAAAAGATGTATGGCATAGCGGTCTTTCATGTAGCAAAGGAATTTTGCATATCCGATGTACCATTTTAGCGATACAGCAATTATGCTTATTTAATTAGCTCATTTGCATACCTAAGTCGATACAAATCACGCACTTTTAAATTGCAAAAAAAGATGCGCACCATGATAGGCTTTCATACAGCGAAGAAATTGTGCGTATCCGATGTACCGTTTCAATAATATAGTAATATCGCTGATTTTTGCATAGTAATTAGCTCATTTGCATATCTAATTTGCCTGAAACACGCCCAAAATCTAATCAGGTCGAGAACTCATCAACCCACTTCTTTCCACCAAGTTACATCATTATACGCCTTACGGAACTCCAGATAACTTGTACACAAGCAGTTAACACGGACAGGCAGACAGACAGACAGAAAAGTGATTACTAAGTCTCTACCAAACAAAGTTCAGGCGAGACAATAAAGTGCAACTTTTGGTTTGGGGTTTTACGTCTTTATCTCAGCCATTTTTACAAGCTTTTTACAAGCGATATATATATATAATATATATATATATAATATATATATATATATATAATATATATATATTAATCCTTGCGGGCGGGAAAATTTTCGTAAATTATGCAAATTAGATACTTAATTAACATATTTTACGCCCAAAATCTAATCAGGTCGAGAACTCATCAACCCACTTCTTTCCACCAAGTTACATCATTGTAGCCCTTACGGCACTCCAGATAAATCGTACACAAGCAGTTAACACGGACAGGCAGACAGACAGAAAAGTGATTACTAAGTCTCTGCCAAACAAAGTTCAGGCGAGACAATAAAGTGCAACTTTTGGTTTGGGGTTTTACGTCTTTATCTCAGCCATTTTTACAAGCTTTTTACAAGCGAGGTATATATATATATATATATGGGCGAATATGACCTGATGCCACAAGGTCAAAGTATAATTAGGTGGAACATTTCCGTCAATGGGCGTCGTCGTCAATAAAATAAAGGTTTCACCCAAGTGATACAAAACCACAGACTGTACGTTCGATTTAAAACAATACACTATTTGTTTTTAACAAACATGGTAATCAATTCTGGATGGATTATTTAAAGGTGCATTTCGTGATCCTAGCACCTCATCTTTTGTTTGAGGTTCACGAGATAATTTCAATTTCAAAATTTCAGTTGATTCATACAACCAGCGTTTCTGAGTGGCTAATTCCCCTTACAGTCCCACCACCATTATTACCACGTTGCTGATTGGCTACAAAGTTCCATTGTGACCAATTTGGACAGAAGTATTGTGACCAATTAGCAGCCTCCCCTGAGTAAAGCTACATTGGAAGCGTCACGTTGACCCTAATTGATCATAACTACAACGATTTCAATGGTGCGGCTCGCCGGCTTCCCTCGTAAACGTTTAAGTTTATATCGCGGAATGGGGCTAGGTGCCTGACCGGTGTGAAAGCACTACAGAACAGTTTATTCTCATCTCATCTTACCATGTCAATAATGTTCATGGTAACCCCCCCGGGGTCCCCCCCCCCCCCCCCTCGTGTACGCCTACGGTCGAGAAATCCCTTTCAAAACACTCATAACTGAGCCTTGTGCCACAATGTCTGAATTAATATATAAAAACAGTTTTAATGATCTTTATTGATTTGGTTCAAGTTTTGGGTATGTCCAAAACATTACATAAATCAAAAATTACAAATTACACACAATTTATAACTGAACTAATGTTGCAAAGAGCGTTGCAGTTCAACGATGATATGACCTCTCAGCGAAGACTCCAAAATGAAGCGCACAAGTTCATACAAAATCAGGGTAAACTTTCCAAGGGAATCTCTTTTCCAGTCTGAAGGTAATCTTGTCCAGCAGTTCAAGAAGGCGGGGCTTTCCCTCGACGACAAATGGTCCACAATAATAAAATCCAGGTAATATACACCATCAGTCTGTCGCATGTCCTCCTAGGACCAAAATGGAATCCCTTTTTGATTCAAAAAACGGAAGCCTCTTGCTTTTAACTTCTTAAAAGACCGACACAGCAGACAATTTAGCTATCAAGCTCCGGCGGCATCCAAAAATTGAAATCCGGTGGCACTAGATGTAGAAAACTCAAATCTACCATTATGGTAGAGTAAATACTAGCTATAATTTATACTGTTAGCTCCAGAGCTCTAGTTTCGCTCCTGATTTTCAACTGCTGGCAGAGAGTCATTCCAGTCTAGTTATTAACTATCACAGATAAATACCCTTTCTAACATAATCATTACATTCTTCGTCTGATGCATAAACACAACCTTACACTAGCTGACCAATTGGGAATTCATTCACCCGAAAATTAACATCACTTCATATATAACTTTGTGGGGTAATTACCTAGGTTCTGCAATGGTTTGATCTCCAAACATAAACAAGTTTATAAGGAGCATCCTTGGGGAATCCCCACTTCCCCTATTTGCAATCTTAAACAGGTGCAGGTTGCAAAAACAACTCTAGGGAATTCCCCTTTTCTCTCTTTTATAGTAAATCAAAGTGCTTTTCCCGTGAGAAATCTTTTCTCAAAATAAAATTGAGAAATAATATTTTTATAAAAGTTTAATCAGAAAAATGGAGGCCATATAACAAAAATATAAAATATTGTAACCAAAATAAAATAGAACATAGTATTAGAACCAAAATTGATTAGATATAAATAATATACAATATTGCAAAAGATGTGGATGCCACTTAGAACGCAGGCGTGGTGTGTAATTAGTGGCACCCATGCTTAAAGTACACATTAATAACATAAGTATGAAACCGTTAATTTGATAAAGGGCATTAACCACTACAATGATAAATAGCGACACACGTGGAGAAAATAAGGGTGCTGCCCAAAATTACAATTAATAGATGAAAAAAAAATACAGAGGGGAAAAAAAAAAAAAACCAGTTTTAAATATATAATGAATCAGTATAAGGTACAAATTATTAAGACAATTAATCAGTTGCAAAATAATCAAAATGGCTGTTGTTTGTGATTGTTTAAAAATAGATAATGATGGGGACTGTTTAAGACGGTCTTCAAAAGAATTCCATAATAAAGCATGGAAACTAATGTTGCGTGATGAGCACTGAATGAGTGCCCATTCCTTACAGTGTAGCCGGACTATGATTACGCCCCGGACTAAATTACTTCTACACCTAACCTGGACTGATGATCAATCCACTCAAAAATGAGCGACGGGGATGTGCGGCACAATGAACTCTTTCTCAAAGTCCTGTCAATTGCCTCTCCGCTGTAAGCGCCATTTTTGTTATTGCTATCAACATTGACTCGTCCTTTTAAAAAACTGTTTTTGAAAGTTTTTGTTAAATTTTCCCATTACAATTTCAGGTTCTTAAATATTTGTTTGTTTTATTTCGAGATTGTTATGACCCCAACTTTTTATAGGTTTCAGGAATGATCCATAATTTTTAGGAGCGTCTCACGAAGACCCCCTTTTGCGTCAATCTCTCACAGCGCCGAAATGACCTAGTGTGAATTCCTGTCCGCACATCCCCATCACTTGAATGCCCTACCTGCATCAGCCATGAGACGTTCATGTGACAAAGTTTTTATTTAACGCGACTCTCCATCATTCACAAGACATTTTATTAATTAATATTCTCATAACTTACATGCAATGAAATAAAAAGCAACTAATTAGAAGGATACTGTGTCACGATATGATACACGTTATGTGTACGTGTTTCGGTGCTTGTGTGGGGGGGAGGGGGGGGGTAAGAATATGCATAAATACTATTCGTTAATGTGTTACAGATAGATTACACAATTCAACGTACAGACATAGGGTACACAAAACATACATTCACATCCGCACACACACACACACACACATACACACATATACAACACAATGCAGACAGACACACAGACATTCTAAAATTACCAATCTGTGAAACAAAAATCTATATATTACCTTTCTTGAAAACAATTTTTCAAAGATTATCCGCCATAGGCCTAATGGTCCCGGATAATTGTTTGACCAACCTATCATTTAAAACACAAACAACAACAACAAACGGTATTTATTAGCATTCCCTCCATATACATTTGGAAATTGTGACTTTTCTGTCAGTTTGGCGCACTTTAATGGGGTGTACTATTATGCCCACGTATTTTAAAGATGTGTTCTATTTATACTAGATTTTTTCAACTGTTCACTGGAATTTGATATATCACCACGCCTGTAAGTTGTTTAATTTTGTCGACTCACGTCACCAAATACCGCATTGTGAAAAAAGGTATCAGGCCAGGTGTGTTGTGTGAAGGTTAGTTAATGTCCGCTGACTTTGTGACCAGCCTGTACGCTTCACGTGTTCCCGTTGGGTTACCACTATTCCCACCACGTACTTGCCTAAAACGGAGTCGGGCTTGAGGAACTGTCTCCTGCTCCCAATTCTACATCACCTTCACCACATGACCATCATGCCCTGTTACTGCAGACAATCTCATCTCTGGCAAAAACACCAAAATCAAGTTTCCTTTCCAATTTCTCTGCCAAGTGTGTGCCTGTGCCGCTCGCTCTTTCTACGTGCGGTCGTGTTCACTCGCCAAGTGACACCTCTATGGACCATGATGATGTTGATGCTGTAACCATCCACCACTCTTAACTCCGGGAACATTATGAGCAGAGAGCCAGGTCATGGCATTTTATGAGTGATAAACTGTTCTTCCTCAGCCGATCTGATAAGAGAAACAGAACAATGACGGAATCGCACCTGCAAGTGAACAATCTTCGGGATCGCCGGTATCCAGTTCACAGCTCAAGTTTGGAATGAGCGATTGCTGGCAAAAGATCCCGAATCAACTCAAACTCGAAAAGAAGGTTCCAGTTTTTCTGTCTATAGTATTATTTTATGGGCAAAACCCGTGCCAAAACAACTGTTTTAGAATTAGACATTAATTGCTTAATGAAATTGTGAAATAATGCCCATTTTTACAATCGGCGTGTCGTTTTGTTTGTTTTTGCATGGTCTTGGTAAATGACCACCCAAGGTAACCCATAGAATTACAATTTCGTTAAAACCCGAGCCCATTTATTATATAGTTATAGTTATTAATCAGTGGATCTATATCTAATTTCTATTAATTATTTTCGTCGCTGGTTGGAATCTGTCACTATTTCACTAACTTTGTAATTTCGTTCTGGCTTTACATTTCCCCAAGGCAAAAAGAATAATGCAACCACGAAATACGCCAATTCTCGAGTTTGCTTGTATCGATCTATTTCGCTAATTGTCTTCAAAAGTACATTTTATCCGCTCGTAAGAAAATCGCTAATGCAAACCCTCAAACTTTAAAACGGGAATGTAGCGAGATCAAATCGCACAACCCGATGCAAAACGTTGCAAAACTAAGGCGCGTTGACCCATGATTCTCTCAGCTTCAAATACGGCAAAGGTTTAGCCCCAAAATGCACGTTATCTTAATTAGAACTGGATAACCTTGTTTATGCATTCTTAATCACTTTTTATTACCTCGGTCAATTTTCTCAAAACCCAGACGAAATTCCGAGTATAATCTCATAATAATGCATAGGTTCGATTGAAGTGCCAATTTCACTAAACGGCTTATTAAACTGAAGGTATACCGTCTTTATGGACAAGGTAAAACGGTACCTTGGAAGTTTTATAGCCCCAAAGTAGTTAAAAATTCCTTGATTTTGATTAAACTTGAATTTTAGTTTTCCCATTATCAAGAAACTGAGTAATTGCTCATGATCTTCATGATGATCAGCGTGGCTGATCGAAACACGTTACTTACAAAAAATATTAAAAGCGCATCGTGCGTTTGATATGTGCAGCTTCGCTGTTTAATCTTGATTGTATGATTTACACGCTTTTAGATGTCAAACGGGAAGCAAGTGAAATTCAATTTGGGGGGGGGGGGGCTTCACTCTACATTGAATAAGATATTTCCACCTGGCACGTTCAAATCTACGTCTCACGTATAATTTTCTAAAGGTTGTATATTTAATTGACGAGATGTAACACTAGCCTAGATTATAATGAGAGCGTGATAACAGTACCGTGTACCTTAAGCATGCACTGCAGTTATATATCGGAAATGAAGCGGCAATGCAAAACACCAGGCAAACACTTACCAAGTTAAGGGCTAAAGCCTCGTCTACTGAAGGTATAGGACGTGTTAATTTAGTAGCACTAAACGTTAATAATTGCGAAGAATTTATTAATAACACAATTACCATCACTGTTAGGACTCGCTTTTAATTAGTTAACAGTAACCATCTCTAATTTAACACTTTCAGCATACCTTTCAATGAATGAAATAGTTTTATAGGGTTGCTCTCACTTTGTATTTTGGTGTCATCTGTAAGATTAGTTGGTCGCCGTGATCTGTAACCAAATTTGAAACATCCATTAGGCGATTGTGTTAAGGGTGTTGGCATACCAGATTGATTTTAACTTATTGTATAATTATATATAATATAGATTATATTATTCCTTGTTTTATTTGGTAAGGTTACTAGTAGTTTCGTTTCGATCTGATGGACTTTAATCAAGATGTTAAGTTTTTCAGAGTGACTGATTTTTAATAGACCAAAAAAGTGATGAATGGATCTCTATGCATACAAATTACTCATCACTAAATATTTATTGTGTTAATTACCCACATCTAACAGCAAAAAAAAAACCCGCCCTATCAAGATGCGATGTCCGTCTCCTTATGTACGTATCAGTACCTCTGGACTCCAAAAACAATTCCCGCTGAACATTACGCTCTGCTTTCAAGAGACTATTACAAAAAGTATGGCGCGGCATTACCAATACTGCCGAACTTACTTCATACCTCAAAGCCTTCTTTGTGGAAAAGGGACAACAGCCTAAAACCAACGCCTTAGGTAAATACGGAATTTTTTAACTTAACAAGTAGTACCTAGAATTATACCACGATGCATTATTTTTTGATAACTTTTCCAGTTTGTATTTGTTTTTCCCGCTTCTTTGTTATTGTTGATATTGTTGTTTCTTATGTCACCCACCACGATGCTGTGTTATGTTGTTTGTCCTTATTTTCGCGTATTTGTCCTCCATATATGCTTGCAGCTGTGTATGTATGGTATGTATGGATGTATGTATGTATGTATTGCACTGTATGTATTCGTAGTATGTAATGTGTGTGTATGTGTATGTACCGTATGACAGTGTATTATGATGTATTATGTATGGTATGTATGTATGTATGTGTGATTATGTATTATGTTTGTTGTAGGATATGTAGTTGTATGATGTAGTATGTACATACGTGTACGTACGTACGTTAGTATGTATGTATGTAATGTAGGTTATTAATCTATGTATGGATGTATGTACGTGTGTTACCGCGGATATCTTGCAGCTAGCTGGTTATCACAACTTGACCCTGCGCCACATGGCGTCTTCATTTATTATTGATAATATCGTAAATTACAATGTTAATGATATTGTCAATAGAAGTCGCTCTACATGGAACACATACATCAGAATGGTGATTTCGGTTATGAAAAAGGGATTGGGAAATTAACAAAGAAGAAAGAGTTCAATACTCATGTTCAATTTGCAGAAGTAAATGCAATTGTGCGATTAGTCAACATGATTCGTATCTTCTTATCAGACCGGGACACACGGTGAATGCGAGAAGTCTTGCGTGATTTAATGTGAACTGATAGTCGGACAAATCGGTTACTCCTATAAGAACTCAACGAACTACTAGATAGCTGACACAACGCCCCCTGTCAATGTTTTGTTGTTTTTATGCGGGTAGGAATGGTTAAAGAAAATGAAGCTGCAATCCGCAAGGTCACCGATCCACAAGATTTTAAAAATCCACACGATTTTGGTAATTGAGTACACTAACACACCACACAACCAACGCCATCATGACAATGTCCAAATGCAGATGCACATTAGAATCAGAAATTACACAAAAATCCCGATCTTTCCCACGATTTTATTCTTGTCTCAAACCAAAAGTTCCGCACTGTGTGATATGAATGATAACAAAAAGAACCAAATAAGTTCCATGAATGTTCAAACATGCAACATCTGTTTCTTGGTCTTCTTTTATAAAGAACATTAAGTAACTTTATTTTGGAATTCTAGTATCTGATTCTGACAGAATCGAGAGAAAGCGATCTAAGCTGACTGAGAAGGATCACAAAATTACCATCTGTTTTTAATGAGAACTCCGATTAGAGAAAAATTGAGCATCGACCTTTTTTGTTTTTAAGTCATAGCTCAACCATTAATCATAAGGACAAATATAACGAAAACAAAGAGGAAAAGGGCATATTACACTCGATCATGTGCTTTATTCCCCTTATCGGAATAAAGCCCACGTGCAGGGATATACAGGGAATAGTTGCGGAAAGAGAAAATGTAATGCCTAAAAAGATAACACTTTTGACTTCCTAGGAAGTGTTGAGGAACTATAGGTGATAGGCCTACTTTCCACGAAATAATATGGTATCCTTATCAAAAGTGCATCAAAATCAGTGTACGATTGAGTGCATAAATACCATATCCATGAACCAGTCACGCTATACAGAATTAGTGTTTATGAAGGAGATCTATGAAACAATTATTAGGAGTATTACCCAGACCGTCTGATGCCTCATGTATGAATGTTTTTATATTGGTGCTACTCTTAGTTTTGCTTAATATAGGCCAATCCAAGATTTAAAACCCCCGTACATGTTTATTGATAGTCACACATTTCAATTTGAAATGACACAACAGGCGGATAGAGGATACTGTCCGCAATGCTTACCGTTTTTTGGTCTAAACAACTTCCTCTATTTTTTGCATATGGAAAAGTATTTTTTTTTTTCTCTGAAACTGTTTCTGTTTTACCTTTTAATTTTACTTTTTTTTTTTTTTTTTTTTAAGAATTTCAAATTTGTTTACAGTCTTGTTCTGATATCCCGAAGACTCAGATGTCGATTGCTGGTTAGTAATCAAAACTGATGACGTTAAAACACTTACAAACGCGCAAACAAGATATAACACTTCGTCATTTTGGGTGACCATGGGTGGACCATGGCGGTCACAGAACAACCAACGGTGAAAGGTTAAAATTAAAATGTACAAAATTTTTAAAACAGAACTATACATAAACTCCCAGGGCCATTCCCACGGTTACGCACCTAGACATGCCTATTGTGGGGTGGTCCGCGTTTCCTCCATATACAAAGGGCAGAAAACCCTTATTTCGGAAAACCTACAGAATCAGTCTTGTCAACCTGGAAAATTATGTAGTTTTAGACAACTCCTGAGCGTTTCTTGCAAAATAATAAATATTGAATACATCAAAATAACTATTTTGGTATCCAAATATGAGAACAATCACAAGATGAAGTTGGGTATCATTTGAAGCTTATAATGTCAACAACTCGGTGTTAGATTAACACCGAGGAGGGTGTTTGAATTTTACCACCAGCCGGTGTTTGGAGAGGACACCTATTGGTTGTTAAATTACACCAAATTAGTGTTATATTGACCAATTTTTTTGTTATTACAATATATAACATAACACTTCTTGGTGTTAATCTTACACCAATTTCGGTGTTAATTATGTATTTAACACCCTCCTGGTGTTACATTGACTAACGGGTTTAATTCCACCCCTCTTGTGTTAGGTTGACACCACTGGTGTTAATTTACCACCCCCGTGTGTCCCAGGAGTACCACACTCTTTGGTGTTAATTAACACGAATGGTTTGGTGTTAACTGTTATGGCTGTACATTCTAACATTTAGTAGAAAATGGTTTTTTGCTGTTTTATTGTTTTGTTTCTATATTAGCTGCTTACTTCTAGCATTACATAGCAGACCACCAAAAAAGCCTAACCAAAATTTTGCAGCCAACACCAAGCATTGGTTAAACATAACTTTAACACAAACACCAAAATTAACACTGACAAGCTTACCACCGGACTTGTTGCATATTCAACCCGGAGTTTTGCAGTGTAATGTCCTTTACAACTTTAGGCAAGGACTTTTGACATAGAAGCTGCATAGTAACTTGCTAACTTGCGAGATCTTAGAATATGTCTTTAGGTACAGTGCCAAATTGAAACCTAAAATTAAAAGGGTAAATTTTCAAATTCTTGTACATTACGTATAAATGCAACGGAAAGCGACGGACACTGCCTTTAGTCTACCTTTCGGTTCGCTTTCCTAGATAAATTATTGCTCTTCAATCACACTGGGGTACGGTCAGTTCAAATTGGTTAGATCGCCGTACTATTAATACGAGGTTATCGGTCGAATCCGTCCGGCCACCGCATGTTTTTTGTTTTGCTGGCGGAGACCAGCCAGTATTAGCAAATCCCGTGGAACTGAACTGACTGACTGCCTGACGGACCTCCGTCCTTTATGACAGTTGGTTGCCTAGGTCGATCATTTTACGTCTTGACCAATTTTCAAGAAACACCTTACATCTGGTCGGGCCGTGCGTGATCGCGGCAAGAACATAAGTATGCGGCTACTAATAATGGTTTTACTATTATAAAACAATACACGAATAAGCTCTCGTCAAATTACAATACAAAACCGTAGTACCAAGCACCACTTTGAGATTTTTTTTTTGTGTTTTGTTTTTTTTTGGTTTGTTTTTTTTTTTTTTTTTAGAACGAGTATTAAAGTCTAATTTAAGTCGATCTGGATCATAAATTGTGGCAGTTGGGCGCCTATGGTGCATATTTTGGCAACAACTGTCAAGGCTGGTCCGATTCGGTCCCAAAACCAGTTCGGCCCCATTACGAATTCTGGACTCAATATTCAATTCGGGGCGGTCCCATTCCGGTTCGGTCTCACGGGCAATTCGGCCCCACGGTAATTCGGGCCCATTAGGAAAACGCGTGTTAACCAATAACGTGGTCGTGACCCACTTACAAACCTTGGCCTAACATTTATTACGAATCAGGATCATACTTAATAAGATATTTCTTGTGATATAATGTAAAAACAATCATTGAGTATCGTTACAGTAGACCCACTCATGGAAAAACTTAGCTCCGTCAAGGTGGTAATTTTAGGCGGTTTTAGTCTATTTACCAGTCGTTTTGCAAATTATAATTAACTATTATGCAAATTAATATTTTAAGCATGAAATCTATAAACTGAACAATTTGTCATTTTTGAATAATCAATTTAGCATTCATCTTACCTTTATTGGCACTGTGCCTTATAGAAGGAACGAGACATTATACAGTATGAATTTCGTGATCGCATTGCAAAAACAGAATTAGATTTGTCATTGCATTTTTGTGAACAAAATGTTAACATATCCATTTAGAATAGTATTTATGGCGTTTTGTTTTTTCACTTTTAACAGCGTGGTACACTCGAAGCGTTCTCCAAGAATAGGGGAAAAGCAAAACCATGACAACAAATACATTTATTGAAGCAAATAACTGTAACATCTTTGGTTTGGTTAATGATGTCCGTATTTATTGTGTACTAATACTACATTTAGTAGGATACTTTACAAAATCGATCGCCCAAAATTAGTACTGTGGCTTTCACGGTTGCTTAGTTCCCTATAGTGCTTCCTCTAGTCTACTGTGAAGTCCCTGGGATTCGAACGAGCTCGCATAAGCTAGCAATTGTTATTGAACCCGTATTGTAATACGACTTGAAAACATCACGGATGAGGATAATAAATCGATGAATTGCGCAGGTCAAATTCATTCAGGCCATTTTCTTTGACCCCTACCACTCCCAAGCAATTTTCCTCGATTGGAGAGACTCGCAATAGGGGCCTATTATAAGTTTTGTTGATAAAACAAAACAAGGGGAAAACGACTACGATATTCAGTGTACACAGAAGTATCAGAAAGAAGTAGCAAGGCCACCGATCTCACAAATGACAAAATCAATTAAAATTGCCGTGTGTTTCATTTTGGTCCGAATTGGCATGGGGACCGAATTGAAGGATATGAGGCCGAATTGGTTGAATATTTTACTGAGACCAAATGTACGTGTTTTTTCATTGTTACCGAATTGGCATGGACCGAATTGACGTGGGACCGATTTCCCATCGAGACCGAATTGACTGAGTCCGAATTGGCATTTGGCAACGGCCCGAACGGACTGGGACCAACAAACGGAAACCGGCTGCATACTGAACCGTAGTATTTTTGAAAGGTTAAGTAAAATTTTCCAAAATTCCCCCCCCCCCGTTGACTATGCATGAGATGAAAGAAGGTAAATTCATCCTTGCGGAAAGAAGTTAGTATTCTGCACAGGCTTACGAATTCGGCAACGTAACGGAATAAACCGCACTGTTAAAGGTTCCGATTTTAAGTGGTGGGCAGAATACTAAATTCATCCCTTTGAGCTCATTTTTTGATTTTTTTTTTTTTTTTTGCACGCCACGTGTTTTCCATTAAGAAACCATGAGATGCCTCTTTTTTTGACATTGCCTTTCTTCCTCGAATTTGGGTGGGGCAAATTTTGAAACTAAACTTATCTAGCCCAATTGGCAAACCTTTTTCTTCTGCAGTAGATCTCGATTTATGTGTAAGTTTTTTTTGGATTGGTTTTTTGATCAAAAAAACCCAATGTTACATGCAAAAAGGTCAACAAACCAAACTAGAAGTAAAAAATGATTTATAAATGTTATGCATTTCTGTGAAATTTGTCCGGACCCAAGATGTGTAGGCCTTGATTTTTTTGGTGACTTGACTCGGCTACCAGGCCAGCCTCGTGATTCACAAGCACATGTCAGAATTGATAAATGTGTGTAAACTAGAAACGGATCTGGAATACCAAATTGGTTCCATAAACTATTAACTACTCAGAAGTTCACACACCGTTGGTTTACCAGGCCATGACTCAGCTAGGCAAAAAAAAAATTAGATTGGTTGGGTAACTTGACTGCCCTAAATTAAGGCCCGACCCTACATTTTTTTAACAACAAAAACAAAAGCTCATTTCAAACTGGAATTACATGACTCATTATACTGTGCCATCTCAGCTATGTTGAGCCTGTCAATTGTTACTTTTGAGTTCTTTTGGGCCACTGTGCACTTTATTACCTGTGAAATTTAGTGTAGCAGAGAGTGCAAGTGGTCACGTTATTTTCAAATACACCAAAAACGAGAATAGTTAACGGTGTCATTTTAAACCGTAAAAATGAATCTACTAAAGTAACACAAAATTCAAAATCAGTCACGGCAAGTGCCCCCTTTTTGATGTGACCCATCACATATACATTTTTCAATAACCGACCAGCTATACTAGCTACAGCTAGTCTTGTTTCAATGCTGGCCAGCTCCAAGGAAAGATTAATTAAAACCACCCTTGTCTACCTGGAGAACGATGTCGGTAAAATTTCAAATCATTGTGAATTACATAATGTAAGTATACCGTTCTAATGTTATAGGTTTGTCAGATGGATCCAGACAAGCGCACATGTGTTTTTTCAAAACCTCCAGGGAAAGATTAGTAAAAGATAGTTTATGTCTTTACAATTTCAAGGATTGTTAAAATTTGAAACTGTTCAGAATTTCGACATCCAAAAATAGAGGTGTTTGTTTATTTATTACTTGTTTTAGTGAAAAGATAGGACAAAATACTCATTATGTAATTATGTGCATTTCTGAAGTAAAGTTTTCCGCAAATACTCAATACTTTGCCATCAACATATTCTTCTTTTGTAACTGAAAGGCACGGGTTTGATGGAAGTTCATGAAACTAGAACTAGTACTTCAAGTCACTTTGAATGCCCCTTTGATTAGAAACACAGATTTTAATTCACTGAGATTGAAAAAAAAAATACAAAGGATAATTGAAGTGAAGAATCAAATAAAGCAGGAACTAAATCAGATGAATAGCAGGAAGTACTATCATTCAAAACAGATAGATGGAAATTGGTAGTGGATCAGACCAAACGCTTTCTAAGTAGCCAACAAGGATCTTAGCGCTCTTTGAAGTTTTAAGACAAGAACTATTTCCGATTCACTTTCTTTCCCCTTTTTGAAAGTGTTTGACTATAGTACACAAGCCCTTCGTGTAATATAGTCATGCACTTTCAAAATAATGTTTAGAAATTAAAAATGGAAACTTATTTTTGCTTTCATCTCGGAAATGCGCTTAAAGACTTAGTACAATGAAAGTTTTGATTGCTGAATGTTTATGTATTAAACTGTTTAATATGTTTAACTATAACGGGTTACGTTTCAAAGGAAGAGCAAAAAGAGACTTCCCATAAAAACTTAACTGTTTACACCAATGTAAAAAAAAATATTGCAAACAAATTTGATTTATTCGACAATCAGGTTGCATGAAGAAACATTACTGCAAAGCCTTCAATAACGTACAGTATTCAGATTTTTGGGTTGATAAATGTACTGTAGTTTATGAATTAGGTTAATGTCTGCATATTTTTCGCCTCTCGTGGATTGGCAAAATCAGTAACTTGAAATTTGACCAGACTCACGATAGGTTGATTGTATTTTACCATATATTAGTTAACTTAAAAAAAAACACTGTGTTACAAATTAATTAACATAAGTGAGCCAAGTAGTTCAAATACCACTTTTTGACATATTTTAACAAGCCTCTTCGCAGTATGTGTAAAAACGTGCTTTTAACAACTTAACAGAATTTATTTTGACGCAGTTGTTGGTGGATACTAGTAAAATAATTTACCCAATGTTCACGCCTTTTTTCTTTTATCAATTTGTCTTTTGAAAAAAAGTGCTTTCTCCGATTTAAGCGTGACGATGAACTTGTAAGACTGAAAATGGGCATACTGGAGTGTGTCAAAAGTGAAACATTCAGAAATTATTTTTTTGAAAGGTGAAAAGCACTTTAAAGAAAACGTGATAAGTTCCTCGGGTAGAAAAGTTCTTAGTTACACAAAGAAATTAGCAAGTTGCGCACCTCATTAGTACTAGCCCTATACCCCTACGGGATGGGGGTTAATGTTGGGTGTTAACTTGGTAAACTATACATTGTACATTGTCCAAAACTATACCTTATTTTACTTGAGATTACATTACAAATAATATGAGACCATTTCCACTGAAATTGAAGTATTTTTTAATAGTTGACCCCTGTAGAAGCTAAATTTAACCTTTGACCTATAATAACTCCATAAGGGTTAGTTGGAAATAACACAAACTATACATAAGAAATTTTCTTACAATTCTTGTGACCATACGAACAATTTGGTATGCTATTCAACAACATTGGACCACGTTTCAATTTTGACCCCTGTATAATCTTTTGCGACCCCTTATCCCGCTTAAGCTACCCCTTCAGAATGGCCATCATACATTTTCGTGTATGTCATAGTATGAGGTAGCCCTGGTATAAATGCCTATTTCCCCCCTCCCCCAAGTGGTACCAATAAGGCTACTTTAGATGGTCTGGCTCAAATATGTCTTGAGTAACTTAGAGTTCAATCAATAATGATGTGATTAATTTTTAGGAGGCTGTTTTACGAAATATAATATATAGCCTAGACATATTTGCTTGCGCATTGTGCCGCAGGTACAACTCGCCAGTGAACTATTATTATCTTCACTGCCCGAGAGAATTTCAGCCTGCCCTTGTGCCCTTCTCGCCGTCAATCTATTTTCCAATCCCCGGAAGCTTAATCGTCCGTTAACTGTTAATAGACCAAGGGCAAGAAGAAAACCAAAATTCCGGATTATTTCTCATCAAATTTAATTACCTACAATGTATTTTTATGTTTAATAACCTTATTTTACCTTAGAGCATGATCTAATTTGGTTAATTTCAAGTAATCAACACTGAAATTGTTATTTTTGTTTTAAACTTTATAGGCCTAATCTTTCACAAGAGCTAAGCAATAGCTTGGGACGGGACCGAAATCCTTTTGAAATAGTTTAAACTGGATAAGTATACCTATCTTTTCGTGGTGGGAGAGAGGAAGGGAGAGAGAGAGAGAGCTAAAGAGAGAGAGAGGGAGAGAGCGAAAGAGAGAGAGAGTAGAGGGGGAGCGGGGAGGGGAGAGAGAGGGGTTCGTGTCGTCTTCTTCTTTTTCTTCTTTCTCTTTTCTTTTCTTCTTTATTGGATAGTTATCAGGAATATCTAAATCCCTTTACTGTTTTTCACACCCTAACTATAATCACCTCCGTCATACGTACAGCACGCCTTATTACACACTTCGCTCATAGTGCCCTTGTCACGGAAGTGGTAAATTTGTTGAATGGACTTTTTTTGCGCCTCTAGAAAATACCAGCAGTTCCGCCCTAATACAATAAATAGCTTACATGCATCTTGCCAGGCTCACCTAAAATTTTAGATATTTCTCTGCAGGCAGGGCCGTAGCATGATTTATTTTAGGGGGGTGCGGGACTTCGAAAAAGTGACCTTTTTTTCGAAACCGTGGACCTTTTTTTTTTTGTAACAAAGTGAAGAAGTGAACAAACCTAACCGCCCCCCCCCCCTAATGGTCCTTCTTTTTTTTTGGACTTTCTGATCACATCGTCACCCAAATTGGCAAAATTCTTTCTGAATTTGGACCGTTTTAAGCAATATTCAGCAAAAGTGGGACGCTGTTTTCTTTTCCTTCCCCTTGTTTTGGTTGGAATTTGTTGGGGGGGGGGGGGGGGGGGTGCGGGCCGCACCCCCCCCTCCTTAACGGGCACCGTCGGCAGGTTTATTCTTTGTATGTTCCCTGCATGCTGAGGCGCTCTGGGCTAGGCCGGACTTGTTGGCGATCACACGCTAAGTATGTGTTTTTAATTAAGAAAACACCTGTTGCCTGCAAGAAGAAGTTGGCGAAGCACCTGTGTGCTTATTGGTTTCACGCATCACTCATCAATCAATTCATCATCATCACCAAAATATGTAATGTGTATTTCCACCTCGATATGGTTGCAATTCAGAGTAGAATAGGGGCCTACGCGCTATCGATTGTAGACCAAATATCTATAGCCTACTGAAACGAAAGTTGCTGGGGATACTGATGAATTCCGTTTTGCTTCTGGGTCCATGAATTCCAGTTTTTGGTTAATTGCTTCCTGAATATCATAATGGAACTCGAATCATAGAAGAAGATAAGGAAGTATGACCCCAAAAACATCAACACACTCAGAACACACGGAATACTTAAAATGATGACTAAATGTCCAGTGGCGCATGATTAAGTTTTGGATAAAGAATGCTTAAACTATCAATATCATTACGTGGGGGGGTGTTTGTCTAGAGAAAGCATTATTAATGTTATCATTACACCTCAAACAATAACAAAACAAAAAACAACAACAAAAACCATTGTGGTCGAAAAGACAAACATTTAAGCTGGGCTTAAGAGGAAGTACGGAATATACCTTCCTTCAATAAATGATTGGCTTAGGATAACAATGATAAATCCAAAATTACACTCGCCGGCAGGAAGAGCGTTGTCACTCTAATGCAACGACAACCAGTTCGCGTGTATGACCACCCCACCCACGCGCGCTCACCCCTTCCCCACATAGAGTTACATATTTGTTCCCAATACGAGTAATTGGCAATATTGGCAATATTTAAATTTCGTTAAAAGGGGGCATCATTTGACCTCATTATCATAATTTAAAAAGCACAACCTATATAGAATATTACTTCCTTTAGGAGGTTCCCAGTGACCGTGACTCACTCCATGTAAACAGGGATAGGCAGAAAGGGGGGGGGGGGGGGGAATCAGCACGCGAATCGATGTACGAAAATGAAAATACAGCCTGCCGACGATCCAATTAGGGGTCGCTGTTTTAAGGTGCCCACAACAGATTTCTGTAGGTCCTCGTTCATTGTACGTCTTCCGTGTATCACAAATTTTTCACACTGGTTTCCGATTCCTCCCCCAAAATTAATGACATTTAGAGTAGCCATTTTTCTTCTTCGTTAATATTTGCCGTTGATTCAGAGCACTGGTATGTTGTACATTGTTCTGTTCTTAAGCAATTTTATTCCATAGTGAAATAACTAATTCAATCAGTATTCCATTTCACACCTAATGGTTACAATGTTCGCCTCATTAGAATCATAAGTTTACAGTCTGATTGTATTGCCATACAGTTCATGCCATGTGGTTCTAGCGCAACATTTTGGGGGGGGGGTGGACGTTCATTTGGAGGGTTAAGAATGGCATGCGTGGAATTCTTTGAAACATTCGAAAAGACACAAACAAGGAAACAACTTACAAAGAAAGCATGGGGACGATGGACAAAAAGCATCTTTTTTTTTTTTTTTGGGGGGGGGGGGGGGGGGAGGGGTGGGTTGAAAGGCGCTTAAGTTCATTTGGGAGGAGGGCGCACCTTCCACAGTCCCGGTGGTTTATGTTTCAAATTAGCGATTCACGCGCACATGAACACAATGGCAAATCTTATTTACCAAAAATTATCGAGAGCTGTCACACATGTGACTCCAATTATTTTGAGATAAACTATGTTTGCCCAATATCGGAACTGTCGCACGCATTACATGGAACTTTTAGAGATTTTTGATTTGGTGTAAACCACTCAAATTTTCTTTCAAACTTCCGGCAGTTCGATTTTTTGCTAAACCGCTGTTTCCCATAAACGGGCTTACCCCTACAGCGAACAGGCCTTTAACAACACAAACACCCCCCACCAAATTAGTCCCTAAGCCAGTTGCGTAACCAGAGGGTGGTCAAGTGGGGGCAGCTGCCCCCTGTGGGAATCTTCCCCCCTTCTTGCCCCCCCCTGAAAAGGGTAAATTTACATAGGCATGCTACTATACTATCACATTTAATAATGCTTGCCGCCCGTCCTGAAACTATAATTGCCCCCCCCCCTCTGCCCCCTGAAAAAAAAGCTGGTTACCCACTGCCATAATGGCCCTATGGTCTGCAAGCAGACTACAACAAATAAGTAGAAATTTGGCTTAATCAGTAGATGACAAGAGCCTCGATGTGTTTAATCTCTTGAGTCAGCAGAGTTTTAAGTTAAGCATAGTTATACAACCCTTATCACTCATCATACTTTGTTATTATATTTGTATATAAAAAACACATAACAAACACAATATAAATATTAGCTGATGCTTCTTATTAAGTTTACAACTAGTGTGCAATCGAGAATGTAATTTTGACTTATTTTTTTAAGGGTATCCGTAACCATTTCCAATATTGCATTAACACTTCCTCTGACAAGTTCAGTCAGCCAGAGTATAGCTGTTCCTTTATGGTCTCTTTTTTGCATCTTGGTTGGCAGTAAATACCACATAATCCGTTTTAAGCCGCTATCTAACAATTATTCAACAGAGGACAAGCAAATCCTGTGTGTCAAACTAATCTAGAAATCCTCATTAGTACGTGCTTTTTTCAAATGCATGGCACGATTTTGTATTAATGCACCACCCTATGAATTTCAGCCTCAACGGAATAAACTGGATGTTGAAGGATGTGTTGGCGAATACTAAAAACCCAAAGGCAACATTTATACATTGTTATGCAAAACACAACTTTGGAATTATTGGGCATTTACGTGCCATCCAAAACCCATCCAAAGGACATCGGACATCAGAGTATAGTCCCAGGTAAGTTTGTTCCCCAACTGACTGAATTCGGTCATTCACACAGGAGGTGTTATTTTTATCAGGTTATGAAGCATCTGCATATCCTCTCCCATCAGGAAATATCTACTGGCTTATACTCTATCAATCAAGATTTTTTTAATGTTATTTTAAACAGGTCATTTTTGATATACAATTGGATGGATTGGGCACGATACCCAAAGATATTGGGTCGATCTATACGTTTTTAAAATATTGTGCGAGACGCGGCGCAGCGTCGAGGACAATATTTTTAAACCCTTATAGCGAGATCAATATCTTTGTGTATTGTGCGAAAAAAGATCCATCCAATTTATCAGTTCTTATGTTTCCAGAATCGACGTTAACCCAGCTAGTGAAGCAGGTTGACTTAAATAAATTCAACTTAGTTTTTATAACGCCACTGGGACCATAAAAGACATGAAACCAGTCAATACCAGAAACGCCAACCAAAAAGTGTAACCAGCAGCATCTAGGAACCACCAAAATACTGCACCCAGTAGCAACTGGAACCCACTAAAATATTGAAACCAATAGCAAATGGGACCACCAAAAATTGAACCGACAGCAACCATGACCTATAAATTGAACAGTAGACACTGGACTACCAGAAAATGACCACCAGTCACACCAGGAACCACAGAAATGGAACCAATAGCACGGAACACCAAAATGGAACCAGTAGCACTGGGACCACAAAAAATGCATCCAGCAGCACTAGGAACTTTCCCAAAATTGAACGCAGTAGACACTGGAAACTGAGGAATAAACAATAGAGCCACTGGGAACCATCATAAATGGAACCAGTAGCTACTGGGAACCACCAAAGAAAAATGGAAAACCCCACAAATGAACCAGCAGAAACCAGACCACCACCAAAAATAAACGGTGTAACAGTATCACCCCCTCCCCCCAACCCCAGTACCACCGGGAACCACCAAAGGAATGTAACTAACATACAGCCACAACGAACCACAGACCTGTGAACCACCAAATTTTTTTTGTAAAAAGTTAGCACAAGTTCCCCCCCCTCCCCACAGCCACCTGAACTGGAACATCATACTACTCACCACTGGCTACCTTACTTGTCACTGTACATCTGATTAGGCATGTATTAATTGGAACTGTGCAGCTCCCTAATCACAATAGTAGATAGTTGTCCCAAGTGTGGGAGAATTGGTAACGTGCATAAGAATCCCATGATGCAAATGAGGTATTAACAATTGATTCCGTCAGCACTGTATGAGTTTGTATGGGCTAGTGCTTGACGGAATGAAGGGCAATACCTCATTTGCATCAATGGACTTCTATATGAACGTCTACCGAGAAATTGGTCATCCAAATGCCCCATTTGCAGTAATATTGGTTTCTGAAAGTTGTGTAGAAAGTATAGCATGGAAGATTCTGAAGACATAATAATTTAAGAAGTGAAATGAAAGTTATAGTAATTACGTCATGAAACCGTTAAATTTTCCAAGCATTTTTTCCAATTCCGATTATTCATCGTTCAATTTCAAAACATTAATTTGTTTTCCCAACAAAGTTTCTGCCCAAACATTTGTTCTTTGTAGGGGTTAAGTTAACAAAGCATTTTAGTTTTCATATCTTTCAAATGAATCTGTTTATAACATACAAACTATAAAACATAAATAGAACAAAGTCGCTACAAGTACTAAGTTCTATCTTAGAAGCCGAACTAATGAATAATCTCAAAGACAAGTAAGCAAAATTTGCAGTTAGATCATGAAATGAGGCCCTGAATCAATGTATTTTTCCTGTTCATACATCTGTCCACACACAGGAAGTCCAGAAGTATTTATGGGCCCGTCTTCTCCTTCAACACGGTTTGTACCGACCACATTCCCCTTCGTCGTTTCCATATCAGTCTTCACACTGCATGTCCACTAATTGACAAGAAAACGCAGTTGGTCTAGAGCGGTTTTTACCAGCTTGCGCGCAAGACTTGGAGAAAACGTTTTGAAATGCAAAAGTACGTTACAAACACCAGATAGGAGACCTTAGCCTCGCACGTGGTCTAACATATACACAGTATGCTATTCCAATATTTTATTTCAACACAACCGCAATAATGAACACCAAACGGATTTTCTCAAAATGTACAAAGGCTTACATTCAATTTGATATTTTACAAACCAAATCTGCTAAGAGAAACTCAAATTTTTAACATATACTGTCTCATCAAATTCAAATTTATGATTCCATAAGGAAGCAATGAATGTCTCCTTTACGTTCCCTGAAACAGTCATGGTATTAGTTTTTTGTAATCCCTCTGAGCTACTGCGATTTGAATGGTTAATCCATAGGTTTATAAGATATAATTTGCCAATCCAAGACCTTTCAAAAGGTACATACAGATACATAAGCGTATATAGAAGCTCTATTTTAATTTGGGGTACTCAGAGTTATTATGATGTACTAGTAAGCCAATCATAGTCCTGCTTAGCTTGGGACCACTCAGCCATGCAAGGAGGGACAACAGTGTCCTTTCAGGCATTAGATATTTGCCATTGAGACAGAGAATGCATCCGTCGTATATTCTGTTTAGATGAATTTCTCCCTCTAGATTGTTAGTGCTAAATCCAGTCTGGCTTTTCATTCAGGGAAAAATAAAGATATTACTGGCTTTTCTTAAATGCACTAATATGAAATTCCGCCGCCGATTACTTTCTAAGTAAGCTAATGTAAATGCAGTGTCATGCAATTTTATTGTTACACACTACTGTATAGTCACAGTCAAAGAGTGGTGCATGATTTGCCTGAGAACTTCTCAAGAAGTTGTAAATACATTCACTTCAATTAATTTAAGACTGGTAATCATATGCTACTCTTGATATTAATCCCTTTTTCATGAGAAGGGCAAAAAGCAAAAAAAAAAATTCACAACCATTTTCATAATTACATTTCTAGGTTAAAGTTTGGTGTCAAATCGTCGAATGAATGTCGCCATTGCCACAGCACGAGATTTAAAGGCACTTACGAACAAGCTCAGCGCAACAACATTCCAGATCTATTCCCAACGGTAGATGCTCCAATTCGACAGTGGTAAGTGGCGTCGAGGATGAAGATGGGGTAGTGAAGTAAGGCTGCTTCAAAGCAACGACTTTGGCAGGGAAACAAAAAAAAAAACCCCTTCCCGTCACCAAAGGGACAGATCCATTGTGACATGTCGACCAAAGCATGGGCAAATTCTTGTGGCAAACCATTGTGGTTTGAAAACTGACCATGTAAAGTAACTTGTTAATATAATTGCCTTACTGGCATTGTAGTTACTTGTATAAGGAAAGGAAAAAATGTGCACATTTTGGAATGTTCGAATTGTGATTTCTCACGCATTGAAGCTATGGCTTTATTAAACACAACACAACAAACACCCCCACCAAAGTGAGTCCTAAGCCCCTGGCGTACCCGAGTGGGGTCAGGGGGCAGCTCCCCCCCTTTGGGGAATCTTCCCCCCTCTGCCCCCTGAAAAAATGGTAATTTACATAAGGCCATGTACTATACTAACAATTTTAATATCGCTTCCCCCCTGAAATATAATGGTGCCCCCCCTCTGCCCCCTGAAAAAAATCTGGTTACGCCACTGCCTAAGAGGCCTCTATGTCTGCAAGCAGCGACACATAAGTAGAATTGCTTATCAGTAGAATGAAAAGAGCCGCGATGTTGTTTTAATCTCTTTGAGTCACCGAGTTTTAAGTTAAAGCATAGTGTATACACCCCTTATCTCATCATACTTGGTGATAATGATTTGTATATACAAAACACACTAATTAATATTAGCTGAATGCTTCTTTATTAAAGTTTACAACTATGTGCAATCGAGAATGTAATTTTGACTTATTTTTTTGTAAAGGGTAATCCGTAAACACATGTCCAATAATTTCATTAACCTTGCTCTGGACAATTCAGTCAGCCAGAAGTAATAGGCTGTTCCTTTTATTCCTCTTTTTTGCATCTATGGGTTGGCAGTAATGCCACATAATCCGTTTAGCCACACTAACAATGATTCAACAGAGACAAAGCAAATCCTGTGTGTCAACTAATCTAGAAATCCTATTTTTAGTTACCGTGCCTTTTTCAATGCATGGAAAAGAATTTGTATGTGCACCACCACTATGAATTCACCTCACCGAATACCTGCATGTTGAAAGGATGTGGGGCAGAATACTAAAAACCAAAGCAACATTATACATGTGTTATGCACACAAACTTTTGGATTATGTGGCATTTACTGCCAACCAAGATCCATCCACAAGGACATCGGACATCAGAGTATAGTCCCAGTATAGTTTGTTTCCCCAACTGGACTAAATTCGGTCATTCCACACAGGAGGTGTTATGTTTATCAGGTTAGAAAGCATCTGGCAATATCCTCTCCAATCAGGACATATACTACTGTCTTATACTACTATCAATCACGTTTTTTATGTTATTTTAAACGAGGATCAAATTTTGTATAGAAGTGAAATGAAAGTTTATAGTATTATGTCATTAACACTTTAAAGTTCCAAGCATTTTTTCCAATTCAAAAGAAAAATTAAAAAAAAAAAAACAATTGATTTGTTTTCCTGCCCAAACGAGTGTTGATTCCTTTGTAGTTAGTTACAAAGCATTTTAGTTTTCATAGCTTTCACTGAATCTGTTTTATACATACAAACTATAAAACATAAAATAAGAACAAAAAAGCCTCACCTAACATATTCATACTTAAAAGCCGAAATATGAATATCAATCCAAAGACAGTAGCAAAATTTGCAGTTAAGATCATGAAGGAGCACTGAAATCATGTATTATTTCTTTTCATACATCTGTCCACACACAGGAAATCCAGAATATTTATGGGCCCGTCTTCTCCTTCAACACGGTTGTACCGACCACTTCCCCTATCGTCGTCTTCCCGTTTTCCAACAGTCCTCACCACTGCATGGTCCCACTAATGTGAAAGAAAACGCAGTTGGTCTAGAGCGTTTTTAACCAGCTTGCAGCGCAAAGAATTGGAGAAACGTTTTGAAATGCAAAATTACGTTAACCAAGAACCAGATTGGAGACAATTAGCCCCTCGGCACTTGGTCTAACAGATACACAGGTATGCTATGTCCAATATTTATTTCAAACACAACCGCAATAAATGAACACACAAAACGGATTTCTCAAAAATGTACCAAGGCTTACATTCAATTTGATATTTTACACCAAATCTGCTTAAGATGAAACTCAAATTTAACATATACTGTCATCATCAAATTCAAATTAGGAATTCATAATGAAGCAAGGAATGTCTCCTTTAGTTCCTGAAAACAGTCATGGTATTAGTTTGTAATCCCTCATGAGCTACTGGTCGATTTGAATGGTTAATCAGAGGGTTATAAGATATAATTTGCCAATCAGAGACACATTTTCAAAAAGGTACATACAGATATATAAGCTTATATAGAAGCTCTATTTTAATTGGGGTTACTCAGAGGTTATTATGATGTAATAAGCCAATCAGTAGTCTGCTTTTAGCTTGGGACCACTCAGCCATGCAAGGAGGGACAACAGTGTCCTTTCAGCATTAGATATTGCCATTGAAGAGCAGAGAATGCATCCGTCTTATTCTTTTAGATGAAATTCTCCCTCTAGATTGGTTAGCTAAATCAGTCTGGCATTTTCAGGGAAAATTTAAAGATATTACTGGCTTTCTTAAATGCACTAATATGAAATTCCGCCGATTACTTTCTAAGTAAGCTAATGTAAATGCAAGTCATGCAATTTTATTGGTACACACTGTATAGTCACATGGTCAAAGAGTGGTGCATGATTTGCCTGAGAACTTCTCAAAGAAGTTGTAAATACATTACATTTCAATTAATTTAAGACTTTGTAATCATATGCTACTCTGATATTAATCCTTTTTCATGAGAAGGGAAAAAAGCAAAAAAAAAAATTCACACCATTTTCATAATTACATTTCTAGGTTAAAGTTTGGTTTCAAAATCGTCGAATGAAATGGCGCCATTGCCAACAGCAAGAGATTAAAGGCACTGACGAACAAGCTCAGCGCAACAACATTCCAGATCTATTCCCAACGGTAGATGCTCCAAGCGACAGTGGTAGTGGCGTCGAGGATGAAGATGGGGTAGTGAAGTAAGGATGCCTCAAAGCAACGGACTTGGCAAGGGACTCCCGTCACCAAAAGGGACAGATTCCATTTGTGACATGTCGACGCAAAGCATGGCAAATGCTTGTGGCAAACCAATTGTGGTTTGAAAACTGACCATGTAAATTACTTGTTAATATAATTGCCTACTGGCATTGTAGTTACTTTGTATAAAATGAAAGGAAAAAAAATGTTGCAATTTTGGAATGTTAGAATTGTGATTTCATCACGCATTGATGCATATGGCTTTATGAAGATACCAAGTGCTAAAGTCACCTTTCATAAATCTACGGAAAAGTGCAATTTACTCTTTTGGACTTCACTGGGAAGGTAGCCACGTCAGACTGTTGTTTACGGAAGCAGCATGCATGCACACTTCTGGTTCCACGGGTTTTGAATGATATAAAACGAAGTCGTAGAGTATACAAAATATTAACTACTAACAAGTGCGCAGGTAACACGTGAGGTCCAATGTGACTTCGATTTCACGAGGCGATAGCCGAGTGAAGTTATAGTTTTCATTATTGTAAAAATATTGACAGAAAACACCCGTTTATGTAACGATATCACATAGATTATTTTGTCAAGCTTTGTGATATTAAAGGTGCAACGAGAGATTTCACATAACAGGTGTCCATAAAAATGCACTAATGTAAAGCCTTCTATCAAAAATATCCCACGTGAAAGAATTAAGCTGAAAATTATTTTTTTGTTACAGAAATTGTGAATTCAATTACTATGGAGCAAATATTAAATTTCATTCTATTTTATTTAAATTGAACAATTAAATCGCGCTTTGTTTTTTTTTTTTTGTTTCACACTGTTCATGGCATTTCTGTTAGTCACATACAAGGTAAAAATCTATTGGGTCTTATATGAAACACTACAACACACACACACACACACATATACTAAGATATATATCTATATATATATATATATATATATATAGATATATATATATAAATCCACAAGATATGGATTCCGCCCAAAATCTCTCGTTGCACCTTTAAAACCCTCACATGGCTTAAATTAGTCGGAAATTAGTGTATTCGTTATATAATAATATTCACTACCTCTCTGAACTTGGATATTTCGCTGCTAAGAACAATGGTAAAATTAACGTGATTTCTTCAAATAACATTACAGGATGGCATTAAAGAGTGCGATCAGCAAAGAAAATTATTTCAGCATACCAATATGAATCCACACTAACTACACTCACACTTAATTGAAAACAATTGTCAGGTTTACATTGTGTGAAAATTTCAAAAATACATTGTGACTGACTGCTAGTTGGCGGCAGTGACATCACTGCCACGTTTTCATTTGACACCTGGCAGCCTGTAGAAAACCAGGTGAGAGATCACTCGCATACCATTGCTTTTGTTGTTTTCTATAGACATGTTTAAAGATATTGATGTGACAGGTGCAAGGTGGATGAATACATCATAATATGTGCAGTCATGGGGGGGGGATGCAATGAAATTTAGTTCGTAGAAAGCAAAATCAGATATTGTGTGCATTCTAAACACCCAATCGTTTTAAATCAGTAGAATTGGTTGTATTATGAGTTATTTCAATGTTTTAATATTTTCACGGTTGGCTCGCTCTTACAGTTTTAATAAAGATAGTGGTTCATAGATTTTCAAGAAAATAAATCAAATTCACAGTTCTATATTCCAAACAATCTAAATTGAAATTATTCGACCAGAACGAAAATGCCCCTTTTCAGTTCACTTAAATGTGTCAGCTATGCCTGGCGATATCTTGCGATCTTCTTGCCAATCATTTGTGTAGTCTAATCTTAATTTTAGGCATGTTTTGTCAATTTCTCAAAACCGAAAGTTTTGGAAAGTGAGTTTCTGTATGATTATAGGACATTAATTTCTGTGCAAGACACTTTTAAAGCGATTTTCAACAATGACTTCAAATGTGAGACAAATACACAAAGAGATTGAAAGCAAAGGTATGTTCCATTGTTATCAGCTCGACCACAATTGAACCAGGTTTACATCAGCTTGCAATAAATTGGTCACACGCTACGAACGTTGTAAGTTTACCCAACTTTATGTTTCAATTCATGACCGAACATGTATGTTCACATAAAAAACTTCCCGGGATCGATTAGCTTCAATTTTGTAAGACATGAATTAAATTCAGATAAGTCACCAAATTAGATTCCATTTCGTTGAAAAAAAAATTATTTACGGACTAAATTGTCCCAAGTTTGTTTCAATTCTTGCGAAACCTTAACATGAAACATTAGTGGTCATCTCGTGCATTTTCTACATGTTCAAGATTGTCACTGACAGTCAGTGGCATTAGAGGTGGCCTTCCACGTTTGGATAGCCATTTAAAACACCAACAAGGACTATAGGCTTGTTTCGACTCATTTAAATGCATTGTTCATGCTAATTCTAAATGTGCCCAGGAAAATGAACATTTTTTACCTTTTTGAAGCAGAAATTAACAGATAGTAATTTTGAAGTCTGAAAGCAACGTAATAAGGACAAATCGGATGTTTTAGTCATTATTGTCCGTACGGACACTTTCTACAACACGTATTTGAATGGAGAGTCATATCTTTTAACACTGCTGTTTTCTTCACTTCTATCGATTTTTCATTTGCAAAAAATAACTTATGAGAATTCACCAGACATATCCTTCACTTATATTCAGCAAATTTTAAATATTTTGGCTCTTTAGCATGAATCACTGATAGTGTCTTTAACTATCACCTTTATCGCCACAAGAAAGGCCACATCTACGATATTCAAAACAGCTGTTGATCTGTTAGGTTTATGTGTGAATGCATGGAAACATACTGAAATCAATGCAATTAATTTGATTCATTGAATTTGGGCTGTAATTGCTTGTCAAATTCTTTTCAAATGTCTTAAAGGCCGACTCAGAGATTTCCTGAGGAGGGCGCCCTCAATTTCCAAAGAAATCGTGTTTATTGCATGTACATAATGCTTGTCCATATACTAATCACTGTGTGAAATTGCTAAGCTTAAATCGAATTCCTTCATATAGAAAATCACAACTTTGGGACGTTGTACTACACATAAATGTTTACTGCATCAAACGAAAAATCCGATTCATCTCAAATTTCGGAATTGTGCATTTTAGGTTACTATCTTTAGTTCTAGTTGACTATTTTTCATTAATACACACAAAAAAATATTTCGAAATCTCTGTAAACACGATACTTATTGTTTACGGATGTTGTGATGGAGGTTACACGAGCACAACGGAAATAGTTTCATAGAAGTTTAACAGAAATTGCAAAGTTTACGGTGATTCTATTTTACCGTACAAGGCCCTGGCGAAATCCGCCCCCTCGACATTTTTTTGTTCCGTACCTCACCTTTTTGAATTTTTTTCACGATCGAACGACATGACTTTTTTCCTTTGAAAAGCCTTGCGCCTCGATTTAGACCATTTTGACAAAATCGGACTACGGTTGAGACGGCGGCATTACGTAACCGCGCACTGCGTGCGAATAAAGCTATTTCCCTTGAAATTACACGGAACGGCATAATCCATTTTTTTGTGCTAGATAACTTTAACTATGTTTTAATCCTTATTATTTTTTAGTACGAGCAGTTGGCGACCATACTTTGACACACATTGGCAAAAAATCCAACTTTTGGCTAGAATGAGGCGAAAAACATTAAGTTTTGCGATTTTGTTTAGATTTTTTCTACAATCTTTGCATGACGTCATGCTTGACGTCACTGGTGACGTCATGCAATGTTATTTT
The DNA here is from genome assembly GCA_023653785.1 of Ophioderma brevispina. Classification (NCBI taxonomy): domain Eukaryota; kingdom Metazoa; phylum Echinodermata; class Ophiuroidea; order Amphilepidida; family Ophiodermatidae; genus Ophioderma; species Ophioderma brevispina. Next base: position 108,928 of record JAMKCH010049087.1, on the reverse strand, counting down.
GTACTTTTTTGTATCAATGGACTTGGGATGGTCATAGCTATCCATTTGGTACCACACATATGATAGTTTCATCACTCTTTTTTCCGATATGGGGGGGGGGGTGGCGGATTCTAGGGGAACCCTGAGATGGGTCCAAAAGCCCGGCTCTTTAGGGTTACAATATTTAATCTTTAAGCTTACAGCAATTTCACTTTGTTGAAGATCGCCCTCAAATTTTCAAAATTTGAATATTTTTTGCACAGTTTCGCGTTGGTAATGTCTATGAAACTATACCTGCGAACGAGAATGCTAAAAAAAAAAATGCGTATTTTATCACAAAATAAGCGATTTTTTGTATTAGAATTGGGATCCCAGATTGGACTTACGGCAAAGCTGGAAATGCCTACGTTTATGTCCGTCCATGATGCACGGCCACACCCCTCTAAAAAATACCTCTAACGTTGGCTTGCCTGAACTAATAAAACACTAATGGATTGACGTAGAACACGTACATGTGGCGTTAATTTTTTCCCGGCTATTATTTCCACATTGGAAAGGCCGTTTCCAGCACCGTTTGTATTATCATCGGGGATCCCCCGATAATAATTATTCTAGCACAAAATTCCTGCGTTTGTGACACACCATGACATTTTCCGAGCTTACCATTCACAGGTTATAGTTTACTAGCCAGTACCAATGCAATCGTGTAAAAAAATCTCCAAATTTTTGAAAAATTGGGGGCGCTCTTCAAAAATGTTCTAATATTGCTTAATCGGGATGGGAGCACCTGAATATTTTTCAACTGCATGGGGTAATAACAATATACCGAGCGGATTCGGATATCAACAGTGCTTTATTATTTTGCGTCTAGTCGAGTCAATATGCAAGCATGATGTACATCTACTGGTCACTGAATTTTGAAAGACATTTGTGATGACATTTTATTCATTTTCAAAACAAAGTTGCAACTTTGCACTTGACCTACCCCGATATATTTAATATACCTGTGGCAGAAATCAGTTACTCACTACTAACTCACTCCTTCGCCGATTGTGTAATCAAAGAAGTCCTTATGCAAAGATCTTTCTCTCTTTGATCCCATGAAGTTTACTTGACCGATTCTTATCCTTGTTTTAGCTTTATTTATGAAATATGTACTTTTTGGAGCATATGGTGAAAGGATAAAGAAAACGGTGACAAAAATAATCAAACAATGACTCCCTAAAAATTATGAAAACCTATTTTGTCATGCACAGGAAACATGTATTTGGAAGTCGTAGGATTTGAGTCCACATAAGTCGTCATATTAATCAAGTTGTTTCACATGTAATGCCTATAAAGCACCTAAAAATGCACTTAATTTGATTCTTCAGCACAAGTAACCTAAAAACTCCTCACCAACTCCATTTTAATTGAAAAATAAGAATGGTTTTAAAAGCGCGCTTTTCAAATAAGATTGATAACGTGAATCTTAGATGGACATTCTACTGTAATGCTCTTTTGATTAACAACCAAAATGGTGCCACGATCGCAATTCATCAAAGAGGGGAGATTATATTGAAACGGAGTTAATAGGTAAATATCTTACCTCAAATTAGGGTTCCCAAGAAGAACCGAGATAATTGTAGGGACGATCAGCCGAAAAAATATTGCTGCAGTGCGTAGGGACTGAACACTGACGTCTACACATGGATTCGGGTCTGATCGCCGAGTGTCACAACATGCACAACAGGAAGTTGCTTTTAACCTTGACAATATGGCTGGAAGGAAACATGCAATACACTTGTCAAAGTTCAAGGAATTTTGTATAACAACATCTGTGTGGAATATTTCACACACAGGCGTATTCTTGGTTTCCCGCCATATTGTAGGTAAAAAGCAACTTCACTGTTGTGACACTCGGCGACCATTCACTGTGCGGCAGCCCGCTATCCCTGTGTAGAGGTCAGTGGATTAACATAACCAATAATTCACAATGGACCTTAAATGTGTGTGTATTGATTGGCCAGGGCGTGTTAACCCGATAGTTGCAGCCTGGTTTCCTTCTGTTATTGCTAGCCATGGAACAAAAGGTTTGCATCATTCTTACGGAATATTATTGCTATTTATTTAATTTCATCGTGTTCTTCTTGTTTTCCACCACAAGTTAAAAAAGTACATATCTCATAATATAAAGCTAAAACAAGGATCCGAATTGGTTAACAGCTTCAAGGAACCAAGGGGGGGGGGGGTCGCTAGGGACCCTCCAAATTTGTTTTCGGGCGGCCCGCTTTCCTTGGGTTTTTCGCGCCGAAATTTTTTGTAATTGTCTGACTTTTAAATGCGCTTCTTTTCAACCAAAAAATTAAAATCGCCAAGCCGTTAATGAGTTTTATTAGTGAGTGTCCCATTGGCCCCCCCCCCCCCCGACGCACTAACCGGATCCACGAGGAACTACTTAAAAAAAATCAAGAACCAAACACATTTTGTTTTGCTGATATATGTTCATCACATACATATAAGTAAACCAATAATAGTAACATTAAAAATAATTAACCCTTTATGTGCTGAAAACAAACAATTTCATTGTAGACGTTGCTAAATCCGTTACTGTACAAAAGTCTATGGGAAAATGATCCTTTTTATTTATTTTTGCTGTTTTTTTGCTATCACTCCTTAAACTTTACTTTTTCTATATTAACAAACTATACCTTTCCGAATCCTTGTGGTTAGACAAGATACGTGGTATACTTTTCACAATGATTGGATTCAAGTTAAAAATTGACCCCTGTACAAACTTGATCTTGGCCCCCTCTCCTTAAGGCACCCATTTGCGCACTTAAAATCGTTTCAGGGGTCCCTGTCATTCTGTCAACATTTAATCACTCAAACAAACCTTTTGTACTTGAGATGTGTTACAAAGGTCTCTATCTCCTGGGTTAAATAATTGCACTTAAAATATTTTATTACTCAGTGCGGGAGTAAAGCGTGGTTGATCAAAGCCTAGTCAAGCTTAATCAGCTGGAGTAAACCAAATATTCCGTTTAAACTCCCACCCAGGTAACCGTTAAAACAATCTTTGATTAAGCAGTTTTTGGAAATCTAACTCAACGTTGCGTGACAAAGAAGTTTGACGCAGGTGACGGATCAGAAATTACACCGCGTTGATTCTGATCTTAAGCAGCGTTGACGACCCCAGACAAGTACAGCCCAAAAATTGCCGCGGACATATCAATGGTAGAAGACATGCTGGTGTCGTGGAAATGCTGGACATTCTTATATTTTACGCCAACAAATTATAATCAGATAATGATAATAATTATTGTGGTGATGCAATGGACTTGTTATGAATGTGAAGGTGGTGAGATTCCGGCGTAACCGGACTATGTTTACGGTACCTCATATCAAGCTTATGAATTCGACAACCTTTCACCGAGTGACTTGATGCCTGTATCACTGTGAGGGCTGTGTATTCCAATGGGCATTCGCTATTGCTCAGTAAACTTATAGGTTGTATTTGTGCCAGCATATTTCAATTAATCTGACAAATTTATGACCTATAGTTTTACTGATGCATGTACATCGGTACACGACGTGCAGGTGCATCTATCATGATTTTGAACCACCGGGACTTCGAAGAAAAAGGTAAAGTAATGAAAATATGTCCTTGTAGATTTTGTGTTACTTTTTAAATACCAAGAATACCAAAGTTAAATCTTGCTTGTGTCCTTCTGATGTTTGAAAGAGTAGTTCTATTACAGAACTCAAGTCAGAATAGCTGAAAGTTTCGAGTATACTGAACAAGCCATTTTACTCAACCTGGTGAGCAACCTGTAGCTTTCTGAAAAACATTTTGCTTTATACCTGCATCCAAAGTATTACTCAATGTCAATTGAGTAAAATTAATGTTACTCAACAGTTGGGCAAACAGTGTGCTCAACATCAGTTGAGTCAAAACATGTTACTCAACGATTTAGCAAGAAATCTACTGAAATACAGTACAAAATATTACTCTTTGTGGGTTGAGTAAAGTTTATCACCCTGTTGAGTAAAAAAGGTCACTGCTCAACTGTTGAGTAAAGCGGAGTAACATTCTGCTCAACAAATGTTGAGTAAAATATTTACTCTTATACTGAGTAAAATATTTACTCTTATACTGAGTAAAATGTTTACTACAAGGCAGAGTAAAAATGCTACTCAATCTTTGTTGAGTCAAGTTTACTCAACAAAAGAGCTGTGACTTTTTAACTACCATAAGGAGTAAAAAAATTACTCAGGTTGAGTAAAAAAAAAAATTAGAGTGTGTAGCCTGAATCTGCTCATGCCGTATTTTCTTAACTCTTTCTTTAACCTTTTCCCACCCCATAACAGACCCTGAGGAAAACACTGGAGCCATGTGTGTTATAATTGTAGCCCAAGTCTGCAGGGGAGTTTCCGTAACCTGACCCATTCGGAAACCTTCATGGAATAAGCCTGTGCTTTATTCCGTGAAGGGCTTCCGAATTCATAAGTGTAATAAATTCATAATAAATAATTAAAATCATATAACCGTCTGTTGCCGCCAAATAAAACTGGCACGCTTTCTTGGAAATGAATAAAATGTCAGTTTAATTTATTTTACCCAATATCAGTGACCAATAGATAAACTAGACTCAGCACACAAAACAATGGAGCTAAAGAAATTCAATTACCGCTCGGTGTGCAGGTGGAGAAAAAAAATTCAGATCCTTTCATCTGGGGGTGCAGGACCATTGGCTATTGTCTCGCGGTTGAAAAGACTCAGATGTTACCAACTATCCTAATTTTGACGGTCCTTTTTTTTTTTTTAATGAAGTAAGCGCAAAATACTTATCCTCATCGCAAATAAATAAATCTTGAGCTTCTTATAGTGCGTGTTCAATTAACGTTGTCCATGTTATTCGAAACGAAGACAGACAAACATTCATGCCAGAATGTTGCGGGCAAGCTATGACGTACCAACTTTGTGCAGAATTAAAATCCGTAATTATGCTTAACTTCATTTACAGCAATGGCGGAGTGCCAAATTGTTGTAAAACGTTTCTATGCGAGTGTGTGTGAAATTGCACTATGATGAGATTGCGATTTGTTCCGTTATTGAAATATGTGTTTACACAATATGGCACTCGACGACCACTTACCGCGCTTCAGAAGAAAACTTAGGTCAACGACCTATATCATAAGTAAACTGGTAGCTTTGATTGTTGAAGAGACCGGGTAGTTGTTACTCAACCCGATCGTGGAGGTGGTTGAAACAACTGGCTATAACAATGCTCCGCATACCGGGCCAATTGTATATCTTTAGTTATGTTGTGAAGTCTATACATATCCATGGTCACTATATTATGAAAGAGAAATTTATGTGACATTTATTCATTTAAAGAAAATGTGACAAGTTTTATATGGTGCACAGACGGTTTTGTGATGTCATGTTTAATAATATCAACAACTTTACACAGGGTTTTGTTTCTTATCCCTTGAAGGGACTACGGAATTTGATATGCAGCTTGTTAGTTGGTCTCGCCCCATAGTCTACTAGTGTTCGTTGCAAAGATGAGCATTGTATTTTGCAAAACAAACGACATAACGAAACGAGTGCATACAATGATGCTGTAATCCATCACTTTGGGATGGTTAGGGAAGTTGTAGGTGTGGGGTATAGGTCATGTAGGGTCATTAAGGTCAATTGACATATAGCCCACGGGCTCCCCAGGCAAGTGGTTATCTTGAGCAAAGTTTGGTGGCTATACAACTTACCTGGAAGAATGTTTAGATATTTGGGGTCAAAGGTGCAAGGAGGGTCATTGGAGTCAAACGGGCATATGGGCAATAAGAGGTCATTGTAATTACCTAAGAGTTCTGGACCGGTGTTTTCTTAATAGTATTTTACTAGGAGATCCTCGGATTTGGCTATAACTGTGTTTGGCGATCACCTGGCTGGAATGACCCTCGGGTTTTGCGGTCCTTTGACCTGAATGACCTCTTGAAATCAGAGAATGTTTCAATTTTTTAAAATTTTATCACAACAATCGACCCCGCCCCAAACAAGTTTCTCTGAATGACAACCAAAGTTTTTTACCCCATTGGAGCTCCTTTGAATTTGAGATGGACCCCTGATGACCTTTGATCCACTAACCAATTACAGACTCAGTCTTCGTAAGGTTTCAAGGGGCACCCACCCACCAAGTTGCAGGAAGGTGGACATCCTCGGTTTGGAAACATTATGCAGTCAGACAGGACAGACACGTGACAGCAGCCACCGGTATAATTATAGAGGGATGCAAAGGTTTAACGTGGGGGCAAAGGTCATTAGGTCATTCGAGGTCAAACTAACACCTATTATTGAGTCCTACAAAAAGTTCCTTTGAGAAGGGTTTGGTGGTCCACTGTAACTTATTTGCAGCAAATGTTATACTCGGTGGAGCCCGCGCTGCGCGTGGGTCTTCGCTAGCTGAGTATTACCGTTAGAAGATGAGTATGCTGGAATGTGTTTTCAGAAACAGAAACAAAGGTACTGTATTCGACCTAATAGCACACCCGGGTGCTTATATCCATACGTCAAAGCCAGGGATTGAAGAACTACAGCAGTTTTACCCACTATACCCCTACTGACTTATGACCCCCAAAAGGACCCCTTGAAAATGTGACCACAAAAGTGTACGGCAAAACTGACCACCATATCAAAACTCAAATCCATAAGTCAAAGCACGGCCAAGTTACCCGATTAACGACTCCTGGATGACCTTTGACCCAAAAATGACCCTCGAAAACATGACCACAAAAATTCGTATGGCCAAAACTCGACACCATACCAAAACTCATATCCATAGTCAAAGCACAGCCACGTACCCGATAACGACCCTGGATGACTTTGGACCCCCAAAATGACCCTCAAAAAATGACCACAAAAACTCATATGGCGAAACTCTACCACCATTACCAAAACTCAAATCCATACGTCAAGCATGGTTAAGTTCCCGAAAACGAACCCTGGATGACCTTTGCAGAGATGCCAACATTGAGATTTGAATCAGGGAGATTTGATTTGGAATCGGAGATTGATTTTAGAATCAGGGAGATTTTAAAAAAAATAGCGGAGCATTTCAGGTATGTGTAATACCTCCTCAAGAGGGACACAGCCAATGGAAAGTGTCTTAAATCAAATGAAAGCTTCCACATTTAAGGAACTGTCAAAGGAACTTGTCCATTGAGACTTTTTTTTAAAAGAATGACATGTGAAAAAGGGTTGATCAAAGTAACTTTAAAGGGTTCGTAACTTGAAAACCGAAAGACACCTCCTACAAGTTATGAACTGATCATGAGAAGAGCTCTTTAAAATAAAGCTGTCCTGAAAAAGTGACAGGGCTCCGCCTTCTGACAGCTCCCATTTAAGGAACTGTCAAGTAGGAACTAAGTACCATATGGGATTTAAAAAAAAATTTTGAAATGAAAAAAGTCGAAGTAAAAGTCTCAACTTAAAGGCTCCTAACTTGAAAACGGAGCCATCTACAAAACATATGAACTGCACCATGAGGAAGAGCTCAAAAAGAAGCTTTCCGAAAAAAAAATTGACAGGGCTCCGCCGTCTGACCAGACCCGTTTAGGGAATGTCAGTGGACGAAAACAAAGTCCCACAACAGGCACCTAAATAATTATAACCTAAACACGTTTGCATAATGGCAATGATGGAGCATTTCAAAAAGGAAAACAGCCAACAAAATCACCACAGGTTTCCTTATATTGAGCATACCCTTTGCACCACTGGAGACTTTAAGACAAGCTAGCTATGCAGTTAAATGGTGTAAAATTAAAAAGATTGCTGTGCTGGTCCATCCGAAAGCGGGGGAGAAAAAACTATGTCAGAAAACCAAAGATTATTATTCTTTTTGCCTAAGAATGTGGTACTTATTTTCGATTGTATACGTTTTATTTTTATCATCAACACCACCATCATTTTCCATGACCCCTGAAGACCTTTGACCCAAAATGATCCTCGAAAATGTGACCATAAAACTTGTATGGCGAAACTACCACCATACCAAAACTCATTCCATACGTCAAAGAACGGCCAATACCGACAACGACCCCTGGATGACAATTGACCCCCAAAAAATGACCCCTACCAAATCGTGACCACAAACCTAGTAAGTCAGGAGACTACCAACACACCCAAAATCATTATCCGTATGTTAAAGGAAGTGAAACACCATAGCCGGACAAACCCACAGCCAACAAAGTGATTTGTTAGTAATATAGATTTGACAAAGGGGTCAAGGTCACATAGGGCTTTTCTTAGATTGGTCAAAGGGGGCACATGGGTCATCATCGGTCATCTGCGCATACCAGTAAGTCCTGGACCAGTGGTTCTTTTTGTCACAGCATTTTAGTTTTCAGAAGTGTTTATTAGTAGATTGACAAAAATGGGGGTCAAAGGCAATTAGGGTCATTGATGCCAACTCTAATATACACTCACTATGGACTTGGGTCAGTGGTTCCTTTTTGAGCTACGTGTGAAGGTGATCGACAAATGTACACTAAACAGTTTAAATTCACACTCCAGGTTACCACGACATGCCTTACAATGATCTATAATGCAGCAAGCTTGATAACAATCGTATATGCATCTCTTTTACAGCAATACATGACCGTTGGTTGCACACGTAATAAGGATATCAGAGGGGTCATGACATTCTGGTAGCAGAGCAAATTGTAGGGTTTTACGGGGTTTAAAATAAAAATTCTCTATTAAATTTTCGTATGTTTCAGGCCACTTTGACTTGAGGGAATATCCTCTATAAAAAATAGAGATTAGGATTGACAAAATTCGCTGACTCTTGTGGAACATTTTTAGGATTATTCCTAGTCAAAATGTAATAAATTCTGGCATGGTTCCAAAGATTTCAACTTAGTATTTGATATGCTTTACCGACACTTATTTCAACATTTTTCCGCTTTTTCAACGAAGCGGGGGGATATTAAAAGTGTAAGTCGAATGTTAAGGCCAATCATGTAGTGGAGCACCCGTCGACAAAAATATCTAAACCCGTCAAAAGGCAAGAGTGTTTGTCGTCCAACTCGGCAATAGAATATAGTATCCCAGTGTGTAAAGGTTATTCAAAATATTCCGAAGTATGCCTACCGCTGTCGCAAGTGTGAATACCCTCTTTTGTTTATCATATTTATAGGCATCGACTATTTATATCTAGAAAACTAAATATAAAGGGCATTCAACTTTAAAGGACACTTATAAATTCCAGAACTGGTTTTAAACAGTTTCAAGGTGCATTTAAACACGGTCAACAGTAGAGATGTTACATCGTTTAGAGGAACAGCAACGCTGGGCATGGCATGCATTGTCGCAGCAATTTCCATTGTATCGAAAACAGCCAACAAAAACTTAATAATGACAACCAGATATAAGGTTCTCAGCGACACCAAAATGTTTTTTCAAAGAATGTCTTCAATCTGCCCATTTAAATCATGATTTTTAAAAATTAAAAATTCTAAACTTTGCAGTTCGAAACCAACAACAAAACAAACCCAACTTTGCACCATCCTATACCATAAACAATATGCATAGTCAGTATAAATGCCATAATGGGAAAAGAGGCTTGCCTTCTGCAAAGGGTACGATACCACGATCCAAATGTGCGAAGGTACGGACTAATATTTTTGAAGTTTGCTTCCACTAAAGTAGAGGCAAATTATACTTTGCTGAAAATTCTTTGAGACTTGGTTGCAAAAATACCCCGAGTTATTTTCATAACTCAAGTCTGATCTCCAGTAAATTAACTTCGTTTTGTGTAATCCTCTATAATAGTAGCGGGCGACCTTCATCAGGCGAAATTTGTTACACTAAATCTACTCAACTCAAGTCAAATGAACTCGCATTGTGTTTGGACCTCAGTCCCTGGTACGCCCTTGGTAGATATGGTAACACCATCACCATTCATTTTCGTCCCGAAAGAACCCCACGTAGCACCGTTAATAGGTGCACAACATAACAACAATAGCATCAGTAAGAAAGACGACCAGCACGGCATCAAATGATGTCCAAAACTGACAAAAAAGATTACAAAAGTTACCCAAACGGACTTTCGTCACTAAAATTCAAAAAAAATAAAACATACGGCGAAAGGCCCATTAGCTCGAGAACAATTTGCCGAATTTTCGGCGAAAAACGGACAATAAAACGGCCGACCCGACTAGTTTTCGCACAAATAATGAGCCCATATTAAAACACACCGCTCTCGTGGCAATAATCCCTCAATTCAATGAATTGATGGATTAAAAAAGCGCCATCATGACAGTCGTACCACAGCTCTGACCGAGTCGCCCTGCCGAAACTAGCGCATGCGCTGCTACTCAAGACGCAGATTCTACAGGAGTAAATCGCTGTGCAGGGGGAGAGGTAGTGCACAAACCAATTATAGTTTGTCTTTTTCCAATGGCAAACCACCGTGGCAATAGAGTAGTTTTTTCAGATGGCCATAAAATGTTGTTCGGTGTGTGATCTGTGCATGGATGAAAAGAATAACACTAAACAACTAGACTATGGCAGTACACACTGACCTCTACACATGGATAGCGGGCGGCCGCACAGTTGAATGGTCGCCGAGTGTTGAACAATTTTTAGGATATTCCTAGTCAAAATGTAATTAATTTCTGGCAGATGTGTTCCAAAGATTTCCACTTAGTATTGATATGCTTACCGCCACTTATTTCAACATTTTCCGCTTTTCAACGAAGCGGGATATTAAAAGGTAAAAGTCGAATGTTAGGCCAATCATGTAGTGGAGCACCGTCGACACAAATATCTAAAACCCGTCAAAAGGCAAGCGTGTTTGTCGTCCCAACTCGCAATAGAATATAGTATCCCAGTGTAAGGGTTATTAAAAATATTCCGAAGTATGCCTACCGCTGTCGCAAGTGAATACCCTCTTTTGTTTATCATATTTATAGGATCGAATATTTATATCTAGAAAACCTAATATATTAAAGTGCCTTCAACTTTCAAGGACCACTTATAAATTCCAGAACTGGTTTTCAATAGTTTCAAGGTGCCTTAAAACGGTCAACGTAGTGTTACATCGTTTAGAGGAACAGCCACGCTGGGCATGGTGGTATACATTGTCGCAGCAATGTCCATTGTATCGAAAACAGCCAACAAGAACTTAATAATGACAACCAGATAAGGTTTCTCAGCGTACACCAAAATTGTTTTTCAAAGACCTCCAAAAATATAACCAATATACATAAACTAAAAATTCTAAACTTTGCCGTCGAAACCAACAACCAACAAACCCAACTTTTCACCCATCCTATACCATAAACACTATGCATAGTCAGTATAAATGCCATAATGGGAAAAGAGGCTTGCCTTCTGCAAAGGACGATACCACGATACCAAATTTGCTAAGGTACGGACTTAATATTTTGAAGTTTTGCTTCACTAAAGTAGGCAAATTATACTTTTGCTGAAAATTCTTTGAGACTTGGTTGCAAAATACCCCGAGTTATTAACATAACTCAAGTCTGATCTCAAGTAAATTAACTTCTTTTGTGTCATCTCTATATATTAGTAGTCGGGCGACCTTCATCCAGGGAAATTTGTTTACACTAAATCTACTCAATGCTTTGATCTACTCAAGTCAAATGAACTCGCACTCGTGTTTGACCTCAGTCCCTGGTAAGCCCTTGGTAGATATGGTAACACCATCACCATTTCATTTTCGCCCGAAGAACCCCACTAGAACCGGTTAATAGGTGCACACATAAACCAATAGCATTCAGTAAGAAAGGGGTCAAATGATGTCCAAAACTTGACAAAAAGATACAAAAGTTACCCAAACTGACTTTCGTCACTAAAATTCCAAAAAATCCTACGGCGAAAGGCCCATTAGCTCTAGAACAATTTGCCGAATTTTCGGCGAAAACGGACATAAAACGGCCGACTAGTTTCGCAAATAAGAGCCGACATATTAAAACACACCGCTCTCGATGGCAATAATCCATCAATTCAATGAATTGATGGATTAAAAAGCGCCATCTATTGACAAGTCGTACACAGCTCTGAGTCGCTGCGAAACTAGCGCATGCGCTGCTAATTCAAGACGCAGATTTCTACAGGAGTAATCGCTGTGCAGGGGGAGTGCCACAAACAATATAGTTTGTCTTTTCCAATGGCAAACCACCGTGGCAATAGAGTATTTTTTCAGATGGCGTAAATGTGTTTCGGTGTGTGATCTGTGCATGGAATGAAAATAACACTAAACAACTAGACTATGGGGCGTACACACTGACCTCTACACATGGATAGCGGGCTGCCGCACAGTTGAATGGTCGCCGAGTGAAACAACAGGAAGTTGGTTTTGGACCTCTACAATATGGCGGAAACAATGCATACACCTGCTGATGCACATATTCCACACAGATGTTCTATTGTTGGACAAGGTGTATGCATTGTTTCCCGCCATATTGTAGAGGTCCAAAACCAACTTCCTGATGTTTCAATCGGCGACTCTGACCCGCTATCCATGTGTAGAGGTCAGTGGGCGTACACCAAATAACCAACTCTATATCAAATTATGTTGTTCCCATCGGGGGCTAAAGGAAAACAAGTGTAAATTCATAATAAGTTATTAAAATCAAATAACTGTCTGTTCCCGCACATAAAACTGGCACATTTTCTTGAAAATGAATAAAATGTCACCTCACTTTCTTTTCCCCAATATCAGTGACCAATGGATATGTATAGATTTTAGCAAACCATGTGCTAAATATATTACAATGGGCCCGGTATGCGGAGCCATTGTTATATTGCCATGATTCCAGATGTTATCCAGGATACCTCTACGATTCGGGTTGAGCAACAAAATACCCGTCCTCTTTCACAATAACTAACGAGTTTACATATTTCAATGCAGAGAAGATGAGAAAGAAGGAGATGGCTCGATTTTGAAATCCGATTACCCAGGATTACTCTCATTCACCAGCTCATTGTTTGGGTAACTTCAAGGGCCGCTCGATTAAACCTTTGAAGTAATCTGTTCATCCGACTCAAGCTTGGCCAGTCGGAAAAGTTTCACAACAGGAAGTAATTGACACATTGCTACTACAACAGTTAATTAATTTTCCAGCTAAAAGTTCTCTGCTGGTAATGAACTCCACTTTTGTTCTGACTGATAATTATTTTATTCATTGGTGAAATAATTGAGGAAAACAGTGACTTTTTAACGAAAGAAAACAGCAAAATTACCCCTTTTCCGGTAAGCTAACCTTGATTTAATGTTTTGAGGTCAATAAAGGTTTTGTTCTTTTAATAATTTTAAAAACATATCCGGATAGTTCCTGTGAAATATGATATGACGAAGATTAGATAACTGCTGATACAAACTCACCATACCTTTGTTGTGTCCCGAAAGTGTCCAAGTGCAAAAATGCTTTGAAAATTTGGGGGGTCAAAGTTGTCTGTAATTTGGCAGAAAAGTCGTTGTCGCTGTACTGATAACCAAGGGGAACCCTTCAAAACCAGTCGTCCGTGCGGGAGCTGACATTTTGAATATTGCACGGAATAATTATTAGTTTGGGTGGCTTGTATACACACATATGTCATCGAACAAACAATCCGCCAAATAATCAGTTGTTGGATGTGGGTGCTATTGGGTGGTTAAATTTTGTCCTACCCCTGGCCCCACAACTAATGAAATTACCCATCAGTCGTCTTGATTAAATAAACCGCCTAATGAATACAAATACATCTTTTTACTTTTCCACTAAGCTGCACGCGCGCATTATCTGCATTGTGAGAAAAAAGAGTATCGGAGCAAAATGATCCAGGTGAACTATTATTAAACCTGGCCACCTCTAACACATACATTATTTGTATCACTACCGATTAGTGTATCATATGCAAAGCGGCACCCACAGTAATGTGGACGAAGCGGAGGCAGCCATTGCTTTTCTATTGTTGGTACTACTATGTTTTCTTGTGGTCGCCAAAACATGCGAGACGTGTCTTTCTAAAATTACGTAACGTTTTTCCTCTTTAATCTATATAGAACCTCTTTTGCTTGATAACGACCAAAAGTGTATAGACTGTGTAAATGCCAAGTTGACCACTGAACTGTGTAATTGGAAGAGTTGTGGGATATTAATGACAGGTGTTGTAATGTTCTCTAGCAAGAACGCCAGTCTTGATCGAATCAATCCGATTTAAGGCAATTAAGATGATAGGCGGATGAACAGTTTGTCCTTTGAAGTAACAGTTGAACCATCTCCTTTCTTTCTCATCTTCTCTGGTCGATGCCACTAACTTTTCTTCTAAAAACGCGCTCAATTAAATAGGAATGAAGTTAAGCAATAAGTTCCGGTGTGAAAGCAGATATAGTCCGGCGGGGGCCACAGTCCGGGGCTCCATAGACGATAACGGAATAAAGCGTGAAACTAATGTTGCGTGAAGAGTCAACTGAATCGATTGCCCTATTGTTCACCATTGTTCCCGGACTATGAGTACGCCGGACAATAATTACTTCTACACCGGATTTTGGTTCTGCACAATTGTTAGGTCAAAGCTTGCAAGCAACTTTTCTGTCATTCTTTGTCTTTCTTCCTTTTCGAATAAATAACGAAAATAGGTCAATAGGTCAATGAAAGGGACATAATGGCATGAAAAAATTGACATAATAAAAAGGACCCTTACTGAAATCACTTCCACGAGTTTGAAAACAATTAAGGATGTTTACATTCTGTAAAAAACAGTAAAAACAAGGATGCTGACATTACTGCCAGCATTTACCAAACTTGAAAGCATGTAGTCATCAGCTCACATACCATTGCTATTGTATAATGTGCTAATCCCGGCTAATCCATATTTCACTTGCCAGATCAATATCTTACTACAAGCCTTAAGTACAATGCCTGAATCCAGGTGTGGCAGGAGATATAGTCCTTCGGGCTCATAGTCCGGGAACAATGGTGAACAATAGGGCAATCGATTCAGTTGACTCTTCACGCAACATTAGTTTCACGCTTTATTCCGTTGTCGTCTATGGAGCCCGGGCTACGATACCTGCCGGACTATGATTACTTTCACTCCGGTGTCACAGCTGTTTGAGCCCATGCAAATCGTCTCTTTTATTTTTAGAGCACGTTTAATCAATGGTGACACAATTTTGGGACAACTTGATCATAGTAGGGACATGCAAGAGCTATTACCGTCCCGCAAAAATCATCAAAATCCATGCAGAATTCTGCCATATAGGCCTACAAAGGTCCTAATATTGTATGTTATGCCCTCTAAATGCCTATTTCCCATAGAAAGACGTGTAAACCTAGATTTTTCGAAGAATCATATTTGCCTGCAATGAAATTCAATTTAAAATTACAGAGAATGTAGTTATGGCATAAATACTCCAAATTAGTTGACAAAAGTGTGTCGCCGTTGAATTTTTAGTTTTTTCTCTCAAAAAAATTTTATATTTCCTCAGTTTTGTTATAATAAATGGGACTTAACATCTGTGTGTGGTGTAGAAGTATTATAGTCCGGCGTACTCATATCCGGGAACAATGGTGAAACAATGGGCAATCGATTCCGTTGACTCTTCACGCAACTTGTTCAGCTCTTTATTCCGTTATCGTTCTATGGAGCCCCGGACTGTGGCTCCCGCCGGACTATAATCTGCTTTCACACAGGTCCGATGCTTTTGGAATTGTGTCGCAAAACATGCTAATTTACACGTAATTTCTGTCAGGGAATGTGAACACCTTGCATTCCTTTAGCTCCATTGTTTTGTGAAGTTCTAGTTTATCCATTGATAATATGGTATGATTTGTTTTTCCTGTTTTTTGAAGGTTGCATTTTGGAATCTTTCCGATCGTAATCTAATCTTAGTGACCCATTTTACTTTTCTTTTGGTTTGTATACTATATTATTAACTATGTCCTCAAATTTAAAATACCACGCTGCATACTTTTTGTCTACAAAAATTCCTGTACTTGTGTTGTACTACGCACTTTGTCCTTCCCGTAATATTATGGTGTCTTTTGTGTCCTGCTGCACCGACATAAGTACGTTTTTACTAAGGTATTGGTGGCCAATATTATCCTAGCTCTGCTCTGTTTTGGTCACCCTCCAATGTCTTGCCCTTTTTATGTATTTGATGTAATTTGGTAATAAGTCTGGAACCCGAAGTCTAGTGTATCCATTGGGTCACTGATATTGGGGAAATGAATAGGTGACATTTTATTAATTTTCAAGAAAATGTGCCAATTTTATCTGCGGGAACAGAGTTATATATTTTCATTATAAATGTACCTTGGTTTTCCCTTAGCCCCCCCGATGGAGACCACAAGACAACAGCATAGAAGGACATGACCCATACAGGGTGTCTCAGAAAGAACGTAACCCTCCTCCAGAAAGCGGCCATTTGTACTTACTTTAACATCAATGTCGTATTCCTCCTGTGTTTTATTAGCTTAATATTATGAAAATATGTTGTTTTTGAACATATGGTGCAAACAAGAAAGAACGGTGAAAAATAACCAAACCATGAGTATTTCCCTAAAAATAATGCAACCGTACGTTGTCCCCCCGGGTCCACGGCTAGCAATAGCAGAGGAAACCATGGATGCCATATCCCCGACATAAAAATGTTTAAGATCCTCCTTCCAATAATACCTCAAATTGCAAGGTCCGTTGCTGGCTGGTCCGTTGCTGTGCTGTCGTTGACGATCAATATCTCTCCCTTGGACGTTCTTTTAGGATCTTGCCATGCTCCAGAATTTTTTCTCCGTTCTCCTTGATTGCCATTTAACTGGGACCCTACTTACATTGGCGGAAAACGTTTTATAATATATATATAACTCATTCACGATGAACGATGGTCCTTTACACCCAAGATTTCAGTAGAATATTGCATGTAGAGTTATGCCCAATGCCATTATTTGGAAAGTGCGCTTTAACCCAATTCATATCTGCATTATGATGGGAGACGGGTGAGGCGATTATAGGTAGCTATAGGTCACTTAATTCTGGCAGATCAAATTAAGTGGATGTGTCACAGGTGTTTTAAGGCATGACATGCGAACAAATTAATTAGAATTGTAGGACTTATATGTGGGCCCAAATCCATAAGGAATTACAATTTACTGTTTTCTCTGCTATTGTACTCTGTGACATAGTAGTTTTTTGGCACAATCATTTTTAGGGAAATAGTCATTGTTTTGGTTTTTTTTTTTCACCGCTTTTCTTTCTGGTTTCACCATATGTTTCACAAGTTATTTTCATAATATAAAGTTG
This sequence comes from Ophioderma brevispina, assembly GCA_023653785.1. Lineage (NCBI taxonomy): Eukaryota > Metazoa > Echinodermata > Ophiuroidea > Amphilepidida > Ophiodermatidae > Ophioderma > Ophioderma brevispina. The sequence goes on along the minus strand of JAMKCH010049087.1, from coordinate 91,653 downwards.
ATAAATCAGGCATAAGTCTTTAATTAAGTAAGCAAAAAATGCCGTTTCTGGAGGGTAAACGTTCTTGTCTGAACACCCCTGTTAGTCAACCTCCCGAGAACAATGTAGACAATGGGTCCTTTAAAATCTCTGTTTTGGTATCCATTTTTTTTTTTTTTTTTTTTTTTAAAAAGAAAAGTTTTTTGAAAATAAACCTTAGAGGTTTGATTTCACACGCGGGGTAACGTAGAAACGTGGGATTCGTTTGTTCGATCGACCTATGAACAAAAGAATCCACATTCCAAGTGCAAGCACACACCCCTCGCTCATACGTCATCAAACTACTGTGTGCAATTTTCATAAATACATCGGTCCTCGACCGCTTGTTTCGCCTGCGTCGCGTTTCATTTTTCAGCCTATTTTTACAACTTGACCTCATATGAACCTTTGACCTTAGTATGTGACCTTTGACCTCTCAACAATGAGGGATCACATGTTCACCTATGACTTAAAGTTTTGGTTCAATTGACTTCAACTTTTCAAATGAGATCAATTTTAATTTTCAGCCTATTTTTACAACTTGACCTCACATGACGTAACCTCGGTAGGTGAGATTTTGACCTCATTAACAATAGAGGAGCACATGTTGCACATGACTAAAGTTTGGTCCAATTGAACTTCAACTTTTTCAAATGAGATCAATTTTAATTTTCAGTCGATTTTACAACTTGACCCGTCACAGACCTTTGACCTTCGGTATGTGACTTTTACTCACAAAAAGGGGGATGCCATGTTGCAACCTGTGGACCCAAGTTTGTTTAAATCCATTCAAAGTATGTGGATATTACAGCAAATGTTAACCTTTTTCACAACAAACAGACAACAACAGACATCGACAACAATTGACATCAACAGACATCAACTACATGGACAAAGTGAGTGATCCCTATGTGTCTTCCTGCCTTAGGGCAGCAGGGCGACAAAAAAATGAAAATAGTCAATAATTTATGATTTGCCCAAAACAAATTGCAAAAGAAACAATTTCTTATGAAGTTACTGTGTAATTGTTTCAAAAGATTATTAAAGTTTACCAAAATCAATTTTGTTACCAGTGTCTTCTTCTTAGCGTATCCACAAGTCATGGTAATAGGGCTGTGCACGAACAACCTTTTAACCGGACACTCAACAAGATTAATAAAGGAGTCTAGGTTGCCGCCGGGAACCGCTACTCCATTGATACACACGTCAAAAGAATTCTGAAACCCACCCCACAAATCGAGGCACGACCGTGTCAATTACGACGTACGTCACACCATGCAATATACAACCAATACTGTACGGGGTCGTGCCTGTACAAACCCGGAAAAACATGCGCTGTGGCCAGGAGGTTCCGATAGCCAGTGAAGTGGAATGAACAACACGGAAATCGGAATAGCAAACTTATAATGAAACAATGTCATGGATGGAAATTTTTTGTGAAGTGTAATTTTTAACCTTGTGCTGCTATTCCCACTGTCAAGAGCATAGAAGACGACCGCCGTCACCGCGTCATTACTAAACAACGGACATTTTCGCTAATATGGCTTCGATCTATTGCAACGCAAATTGTACTACGTGTCTAGGAAACTTATTATAGAATGAAATGTAATTTGGATTTTGGCCCGGGCGAATCGTTTGACCTCTGTGTTTGGTAATCAAAGCTATACCAAAGACCCAACCAAGGTTAATTATATTAAGCAGTGGCGCGCTTTCAGGATGATCTAACAATGTGTGAAGAAGTTCGTTTTGTGTTTTAGTTGGTTTCAGGATTTATACACCGTAGTCAATACGCAGCCATGTTGGTGGACAAGATGACGCAGTCCAGTACTACAATATAATCCCTGTCAATGATCCCTGTGCAATCGTAAACATGGATCGATTGACCAGCTTAATGTATTGTAGTTTCCTGGAATGTATGCATCTTGTCCGCCAGCATGTCTGGCTGATGACGTCATATTGAATACGGTCCTATACAGCCTTAGTAAGCTGACCGGGCACGCGTGGTGTATCCAAGATACGGACGCCCCTAACATGGCGTGGTCAAAAAATTAGAATTGTCGAACGAAAGATCTGCCACATTTATGGGGCTACTTCTAAGTTTTTAAAAAAAGGTATAGTTTGCCTAGTTTGACCTTAGTTTTAGTACGAAGGCACATACAGTGCAGGTATCTGGTTCGCTTTAGTTCGAATGTTTTAAATTGTTTCATTTGATAAACTCAATAGTTCGGGGCAGTTTTGTCTTGTTTTACTACTTCATAGGTTGGATGTTGGGCCACCAAAAATTTATATTTCAGTTTTATATGTTTAACGACATCACAGAGAATCACTTCCCAACGTATTTTCACCTGGGGCGCCATTTAAAGTTTTGTAAAGGGGTCGAAATGCTTCAATGATGATATTGTTGCATAACCCTCACCAATGTATCTCTTTAGTCATAAGGATTCAAAAAGTTAATTTGCACGTATCTGGGATGGATCGTTCAAGAGTTATTAGCAAAAAAGTCCAAAGGTCATTTTTTTGCTTACATGGGTCAAAAATGCAGGAAATTAACGGGATTTGAATGAAAATGGTCTCAAAATGATCCCCTATAACCAAACCGATTCATTAGATCGTTTGCCCTATCGGGGATCTTCGTAAATGGTAACACTCGATGTAAATCATGGCCATTGCCACTCTATTGAGTATGGCCAATGGTTCTTACCATGGTAAGAAGTATCATGGATATTGAAAAAGTATTCTTAATATGAATCGGATGGTAGAATTCAATAAATTTGAGACAATTTCATCGAAATCAGTGCATTTTTTACCCCTGTGGCCAACATATTGAGCTTTGTTTGAAAACTCATGAACACGAGTATTACCAGGTAGGGTAACCATATTTTTCTGAATCTTATGACTAGAGGAATACATTGGTGAGGGTTGCAACAATATCATCAATTGAGATTGGACCCCTATACAAACCAGGTGGAAGGAAATACGACAAGGGTTGTCCAGTGGGTCGGCTATGGGGGTTGTTGAAAAGGCGTTATATGACATTCATCCAGTGCATTAGCCACTGCATCACACATTTGGACCCTCAAACGTAGACCAATGTTGATATACAGACTCACGTATGATATAAAAAAAGTGATGGTTTCCTATATCTACACCTTTGTGTTTGCACCACACGCCAAAAATGGGGGGAAACATGTATAATGATTCGATTGGGTTTGAAATTGGTTTCAATTTTTTCGTATGGGAAGTTACAAAACAGGCAAATATACATTCCTTATGTTATCTTATTATATCCTAATGTGACAACAAATAATAACATGAACATGTACTTACATCTATCTGACAGCATGAAGAATTTGAGCAAATTTTGAAAGAAAAGAAATCTGTGCATTTTCCCCAGGGTTACTTGAACCATAGTCGGGCTCCACAGACGACACGGAAGAAAACGTGAGAAACTAATGTCGTGAAGGGTCAACGTAATCGCCCTATTATAGCCGTTGCAGGGGTGGAATATGAGTCTGGCGGACTATGAAAACTTCTCCACTTGTTCAAAACAATCTGCTATTATTCTCTAAATCAAAAAATACTATAAAAAGGCAGTAGTGCGGTGGGGGTTAAAAGTCAGGTGGTAATATCGTATAGTCGGGCACATGCTAACAGGAATTTCGCGGTTCTCGGCTTTCGCGATCACTAAATTTCAAAGAATAAATTTAGCTGTATTTCGCTCCATAGTAGTGACGCACACCACATACACACCGTACACACGGATGCTAAGTGGTCCTGCCGGCTATCTTGGCGGCCACAAAAAATTACTTCTTCAAACACCAGTAAAGCCACAATATTATTTTTGTTCCAAATTCAAAATGCCCCTTTTGTCTTTAAATTGCTAGTGTTGGTCCTATCACCACCAATATATTTCTGTTAATGTGAAAAACATTTTAAAGCGGCACTGAAGATACCATTGGAATGTTACAGACCCTAATAAAAAAAAAAGTGTCGGATCCGACATTATAGTAAAACAAAGCCGGAAAATCTCATAATTGTTCACCAATACGGCCATGTTACGCGTAGCCCATTTAAGGGATCGTTACTACCAATTTCCCATACAACAGTGCAAAAAAAATGCACTATTGATGAAAAAATCGGATGCGCGAATGTAATTTTGAAAAAAATCAATGTAGTGGCTTTTTAAATTAAGCCCCTTGTGTGCAACAATAGGACCAACTATGAATAAACATCAGAGATTAGTTAACGTCATCATCTTTAATTTTATTGCATCAGATATTAAATCAACCTCAAAAACAATTCAGATCCACAAAACATTACAGGCCAAGCACTTGGTGTGATGGCACTTACAGGCATGCTGAATTCCAATCAGTTTGCAAGATGCGTTAACCCTAAGCAGCGTTTTCTAAACGACTACACTACCTTCATTAAATCACGCAGGACATTACTGTTGAAAAACTACAACCTTCAAAATTTGACCCGATTATTGAAATACATATAGGTTGATTCTGAGGAGTCTAAACTTAGTCCCAGGTTTTTAAAACTGGTGTGAGTCCTATCATGAGTGAACCTTTTTTCCTTTCAAAAACTGTGAAAGTTAAATGTTAACGAGTGAGAAAACTCCTCATGGATGGGCCGTTTCAAGCCCATCCAGAGTAATTTTTCTCACCGTTACAGGCACATTTTTAGAATATGTTTTTAAAGGAAAAAAAAATCACTCATGTAGATAACCATGTTTATTAAACCCAGGGCTAAAGTTTGTCTCCCTTTAAGAATAACCAGCCATAGGTTTTGCGGCACTAGTTGGAATGGACCCTTACACTCTCCGTGACAATATTTCAAATTAGACAGGCGTTAGAATAGAGCCCAAAAAACCCCTAGATCTGTGGTTGTGGGAGGGGATTTTTGTACAGAGAGTATTTTAAAAACACCAAAATCTACGCAGTTTTGCCACTGTATGAGTCTTTTAAACTTTAATATGCTATAGTACAGTGATACTTTTCTCCAATCACCTTTAAGTAGTTACCTCTGAATATACAAAGATCGCACAATTATGACATTTGATCAGTAAGGCTCTGTTGTTTTTAAGCAAAACCTCAGATGTGCGTATTGCCTTTTCCAAGAATTCTAATTATTTTCCTTGTGCTTTTGTGAGTGTATTCTCCATTATGACACGACTATCATTTTTGCGGTATCATTTTGGGACCAATCTAGACTGATACCATGACTTTCGTACACAGGCAAATGTACGATAGCAATATACAGGGGTTAGCTAAGCCAGGGAAGGGGAAAAAAATATAACAGGGGTACAAATAAAATGATCCAATTACTTCAAAATCAAAACAGCTGATCAAATTCTTCTAAAAGTAACAATTTGTTACCAATACGACACAGGTTACGGTTATGGCAAGCCACAGGTCGAGGCGTCATGTGAAGGGATAACAAAATTAATGATCTGCCACTTGACAAAGCAAAATAGTCACGAGGTCAAGTTCGAAAGGACGGTGGACCTATTTTGACCTGCAAAATGCTGTTCGTAATTTCAAACCACTGAGTTTATTGTTCACAGACTAAACGGTAGACCTTAGCAAGTAAACTTGGGTTCTCCTCTACTGAATATTGTACAAAACTAGTGATTGGATGCTTGAGACAATGAAATTACAAGCAGCGGTTTTGAATAGTGAATAAAGGAAATAGCGTCCTCACGGTAGGATTCTCAATACGAAATTTCAAGGTAATTAACGGCGGGATTCTAGTCGGTGTCGCAGTGCACAAAACCTAATTGGGTGTGAGTATATAATTGGAAACAGGTACTATGAGCCGAGTAATAGAACCAGTAAAACCCAAGGCTACGCCAGCGAATAAAGGACGAAAATTTCGCCCGGCTTTTTGCAATTTTTTCTATAAACCAAATAGCCCGGGGCGTTATGTAATCTCCCGTTGTAATCAACTTCATGTTTCGTTCCAAAAGCATTTTTGTGTACTGGGTCTGTTTAAAACTCAACATATTTCAACTGTCAACATTTTCTGGAAAAATTCGGTTTTTAGGGGCTCCTTTCCAAATGGTTGTCAAAAATCTCAAAATTTGACATAAATTCGCCAATGTTGCTAAGAGGTGTCCCAAAATAAATGTAATCCTCGCAGTCGGTGCATAATTTCAAAAATTACTGAGATATAAGCTTGAAGACGCACTTGTTTAGTACCATCCTGTTCATTTTTGTCTGATACGGTTCACTAGTTTTGAAAACAAAGGCTATTATGTAACCCGCTGTCAAATTACCCCATTCCAAGTTTGCCTTAGATCGTGGAAACAGGTTCACCTTGAAAAGTTGAATAAAATGTCTTTCAACTACAAAAATCTCCTGGTACTAATCCTGTCTGTTTTTAAAAAATAAATTACTAAAATATTTGTCGTCATTGTTTTATTATATCCACGGTCTTTTATTGTCTGTACAGTATTTTGCTCTACTCATATTTAGAATAGTAACTTAACGACTTGGCCAAATTTTATCTCCAGTGGATCTGACAAATCTGCGTGAATAATGTAAATTGCAGCGGAGGGATTAAACACCAATTAATGGAAATGGTTGGGGCTATAATTTCAAAATTATTTAATACTAAAATATTTGTACTTATTGTTTTATCCATTATCTTTTATCGTCTAAAATGTACAGTATTTTCCTTTACTCATATTGAGAATAGTAACTTAGCGACTTGGCCAAACTTAAATTTGTTATCTTCAGTGTGTCTGACAAATCCACGTGAATATTGCAAATTGCAGCGAAGGGATTAAATACCAAATAATGGAAATGGTATGAATGGATGTTGAAGACCATTATGAGATAATATGGTATAATATGGACCATTTGATATACACAACAAACAACACAAACCACTGAAAACCTAACTTGAGTTACATCAAACGCAATGTCAGAACTTTGTCATTGTGAACAGAGACCATATCCCTTATTTGTCAAAGACATGTTGTCTTTAAATGTTTTTAATATTAAAATATTTAGTTTACAAGCTTATACTGGGTTAATTGAATCAAACTTAAGTAGTAAGGATAAAGAAAGAGACAGGAGAAAAACAAAAACAGGCACCTGCATACTTTAGCATGCCTTAATTGTGTATTCATAAGTCAAACTTGGAATGGCATTAACTCGTGGCTACTTACGTAATCGCCTTGGTTCTAGAAAACAGTGAAGCAAATCAGGTGAAATTTGAACAGTATGTTGAGAAAAGGATAGGCCGTACAGATATCTCGCAACATTTCAACATTAAAAAAAGACAGGATTAATACCAGGAGATTTTTGTAGTTTAAAGACATTTTATTCAACTTTTCATGGTGAACCTGCTTCAACGATCTAACGCAAACTTGGAATGGGGTAATTTGACAGCGGGTTACATAATAGCCTTTGTTTTCAAAACTAGTGAACCGTATCAGACAAAAAATGTACAGGATGTACGAAACGAGTTCGTCATTCAGAATATGTTATAACATTTGAATAATTCTCAGTAATTTTGATATTATAGCACCAACTGCGAGGATTGCATTTATTTTGGGACACTCTGTATGTCTGAACTATTAATATATAGTTAACTGTAAATGTAATATCAATTTACACACTAGAAAACATATGCCCTTGGAAATCGATAAAAGTACCAAAACCTTAAAATAGGACCCCAGTTATAAAGGCTTTGAAACGGGTTTAGCAATGGAATCATATCCTCTTAATTGCACAGTAGGTTTATGTGTATTTTATTTAGTAAATGATTACAAAGAGGTTTTAAAAATTGCCCAGAAATGTCCGAAATAAGCCTTATATCATCACTTTGACACAAATGCTCACTTGCTGAAAACGGGCGGAGGAGATCGGCCCGTGGGCGTTTTCATTCCGAGTATATCAGCAGTCCCGCGGTATTTAAACCCGCATAAAGGAGTTACCTGCAGAAACAGCGGAAATCTGCAGGTGAACCAGGTGCATGTATTGTGTTGTTCACATGCTTGGAAGATCTGGAGGGCAAACAAAAGTCCATTCAATATAATTTTAGACAGGTACATCCCAGGTCATAACTAATCTAGTTTCCTACCACATAGCCACTATTGTCTGTTCAATTAACTTAGATGTCCGGGTTTTTATTATTTCTTTCCAAAAATATACGCTTTCGAAAAAAATCACGAAAGAAAAGTTGTTATTCATCATTGTACCCAACAAGATCATTGGGTTCCAACTTGAAAAACATATTCTTCTTTGGATTTTATTTCACTTTTACACACTGATTTTTTATGCAAACACACAAACTGTGGTCCAGGTGAACATTGACTTTTGACTCTGAAAACTTTGATGGCAGGCCCATTCATGAATTAGGGGCGCTTCAAAAGTACGTTTATACGAAGAATTATTGATTCGTGGACCTGCTTTGGATTTCCAGGTGTTTTCACTTGCATTAATGCCTGGGTATAAAATGCAGCAATCGTTTGAAATACCGATACTGTTCCCATACATAGCTCCTGTCTGTTTTATTCACTTTGGGTTATTAACAAAAGAGTCCATACAGCTCTCCTGTAATGCCGTCCATTCAAGTTAATGCCGTGGACTCCTTGAAATAATCCTCTGTGTATTTGCAAACATTCATGCAAATAAGACCCGGTTCTGATTGATCCTGTTGAACAAGTTGGCATTATTCATTTCCTCCAGTGGCTCGACAATATTGATCGTGAATCATCTCCAACAACTTTTACTACCTACAAGTGGAGTCAATGGAACCTTCCACGAAACGTAATTATTAATGGTACCAAATCTTTATTCGGTCATTTTCAAAACGAGGGTGAAATACCCAGATTTCAATAGATTGAAGGTTTAAAATGTGCCATTCCTTTTATCATGTAAAAAACGTCTTAGGTCCAAAGTATCCAACAACTTTCTTTTCTTTTCGTGATTATTTCGAACGTGCGTATTTTTTGAAATAATTAATAAAAACCAGACATCTAAGTTAATTGAACAGACAGTAGTTTTTTAAGAATAATAAACTTGTATGCTTATTTGTATTTGACGTTTGTGGCGGCCATTTTGAATTTTTGGGTCACGTGATCCAAAAAAGGAAATCTTAAGATTACCGAGACAATGAGCTATGCCTATGTACATTAAAAGAGGGAAATTTCAATTTTTTTGTGCATCTTATACCTTTTTAGGCCAAATTTGATTCAATATTGGTATTTTGGCAGCCATTTTGATCTTGTTTTTGGCTCAATTTGAGGCAAAATTATAGCCATGTAGATTTTGTGATAGAAGCTCAACAATAAGTTAATAAGGCATCTTCCACATTACGAATATAATCTGAAAATTACTTTTATGGTCATGTATAGCTGTATAGAGCGTTCATGGCGGCCATTTTGAATTTTGTAGGTTACGGATAAAAAAATCGATTTTTTTCCTTTCCCAAGGCCAAGATCTGTGCCTTTGTGTATTAAAAGGGGGGAATTCTGTGTTTTTGTGCGCATTTTAAGACGGAAATATGCATTTTTAGCCAAAATTGATATTTTGGCCGCCATTTTGTTTTTTAAGTCAAAAATCAGGGTGGCCCCAAAGCTTATTTTAATCAATGTAGTTTATGCAACATATAAAAACTAGTGGGTATGTGGTAGGAAACTAGATTAGTTATGACCTGGGATGTACCTGTCTATTTGTCTTCCGTAAAAAAACCCTATACTATGGAGTGGCTATACAACAGTAACTGTATATTTGATTGTATACCCAACACAATAGCATTCCAGAGACACCTGTTTAACTGAAGTTCTATCTCGGGTGCCTATTTGGGGGACATGCCATCCCATGAGCGCAACTTAAAATACATTAGCTCGCCTAATTGGTTTGATTCTGTACTGTTAGGTCGTTTATTATAGCCATATTTCAATAGGAACCGCTGAACTCTACACATGGATAGCGGGTCTGAATCGCCGATTGAAACAACAGGAAGTTGCTTTTTGTCCTTCGCAATATGACGGGAAATAATGCACACACCTGCTGGTGCACATATTCCACACAGATGTTCTATTGTTATACAAAATTCCTTTGACTTTAACAATAAAGTGAAGCCATCTTGCGCAGGGCAAAATGCAAATTCCTGTGGTTTCAATCGGGGACTATTCAAGAAATAATCCTACCGATAATTACATGACTGTCCAAAAAAACGACCTTTGCAAGTAAACAAAATAAGGCAGCAGCCCGAAAACATGGAATACAATGAACAACTCTTAGGATTGCAAAAATCATTTTGAAAACTCATATCACAAAAAAAATCAACTTTGTCAAATTAGGTTTTAGCTATTGTTTGGATTCATTACCTCGGACCTTCAAATTTTAACGCCGGTATCACATTGATTTATTCCTTTGCATTAATTTTTGTTTTTTAACTGGCCTCCTGGTTGACGTTGTACTTGTTTTGTTATGTGTTTTACCATATTGTTATGCGTCTATTGTTTTGTAGATTAAAGTAGAAGCCACCATTCCCCTTTTTACAAAAATAGCTTATTTTTTTAAGTGTAGTTGCTTTTCGCTAGCGTAACTCCACTGGCCCGTGTTTCGGCTGCAAGTGGCTTTACCTTACCACAATCGTTCGATGCCTGAGTGGCCCGACGTGCGCGTCATAATTTTCAAGCACTGGTCACCGGATGCTGGCATAACGAGTGGACTACGCGTTAAAGGATTTGTGGCTCAGACTTTAACATTTTGGTTGAATGGTCGGTTTCCAGGCCGTTTTAGGCCTATTGAGCCATGTTTCCTCTTCATTGTATGTGTTTGTTATGTTTATATGTAATTTTTTATGTTACGAATTAACAAATACATTTTTGATCTTTGAAACCTATTCAACGGTGGCGCCAGCCCGTAATCCATGTATATACGTCCTAGCCCTTTTCCTTTTCATCAATTATCATTGTTTTTCTTTTTGTTCAACTGTCCATTATAGTTTTTACTAAAGCGGTCAGAGACCGTTTTTATTTAAACCTATGAATATTCAATCACAGTGTATTTTTTCCGAGTGTCTCCCTGACCTTTCGGATAAAAAATAACGGTCTGGCGAATATTCAAGTTAAACAAAAAAAAGGACAATTGACAAAGAAAAATTTCCATAAACACCTCGGCCTCGGGTGGTACAAATGAAGAAAAACAATAGTGGAAGAACTCATTATAAAATCTAATTGTGAACACAGATTGCCATCAACTTGTTAGCTTTTCTGTCGATTACGATTCAGCCAAAGTAATTGAATTGTAAGTTAACAAATTTCTTTCTCACTATTTTAAAGGGCAATCGAAACAATTTTTTGCCCTTCCATTGTTGAAATAACAACGATGAAAGAACGGGTGACTCAATACAAAAGCTTATTGTGATTGTCGGATTTACACTTTTTATAGCTAATCACATTTATACAATAATCGCAACGAACAAGCCAAGCTTGTGATTCAAAGTCAATGGGAAATCTTCAAAAAGACAATTTAAACAGTTGCTTTTACTTAAAATGGTAACTTGAACAAACCTAACCGTAAACGGCGGTAAACGCCGACACTGAATACGGGATTTAAAAATAAAAAATTCAATGGAGATCGATGCAAAAAGAGAAGGGAATTTCTGCCTTTGTTTTCTTTATATAATGCAATCGATTGCTATCGTTGAATAGCCGAGACATAGCCCTAATTTAAGAATTGTTAACGATAGGTATCTCTAGCTAAACGTTCTTTAGCACAACCTCGCGTGTCGAACATTCGGTAGTCACCATCGAATAACCTCTGTAATCAATATCTATAAAATTCGTGGTGTCAGAATCCGGGGTCAGATATAGTGACAAAGGTTATTTTGAACTGTATCTACTAAAATATCCAAACCCGGCCTACTCTACAATAACGCGATTCCATATCGGCTTAAACCAGTCAATAGGATAAGCTTCTCAACAATTGGGCCATTTCATAATCACAATCAGGCTTTCCTTCCTCGACAATAAGTTTATCTCTCCAGAAGAGTAAACCAATTATCGACTAGACCTTGGGATTAGACTCCTGCACAAGTGAAACATAACAGGCAACCCTTTTGGTGTTTTTATTTTTTAAAAAAAAACCTAACGCTGCTTCCAAGATAATTTAAAAAAACGAAATTATACACGCAATTTTGACTCAATAAATAATAAGATCTATATTCGTTCTTGTTACTAACGGACGTATATGTAAGACAATAATTCAAAAACACAAAAACAAACAGAATCAACTGTAATTTTAAAAAAAATTATGGATATTTGATAAGGTCTGGCTTTGCCTGTTCGAGCCTCCGACCTATCGGCTCGCCTAAAGGATCGCCGCTAGTCGTTCTAACATCCGCACCAGACCCTTAATCAAACACCATTATTTTTAATAACGGTGTTCTTCTCATCCTTTATCTATTACGTAGCGGGTCATTGGATCGAACACAATTTTAGGTGGTAAATACCGGCGTGGCCCTATCAACCACCTGATTGGGCTGCGTTGGCAGTGTTGCCTAGCGCAAGTTGCCTTCATCTCTATACTCATCGGCAGAGTTTGTTTTACGGTCGGTCGAGCTTTTTTCAAAAGCATTTTGGCCATACCATTGGGTGGCTTTTGTTTTGCACTATTAATCACTTAATTCTCTCATCACTTTTGTTGATTGAACCGTGCACCGAGTTTGTTTTTCTTTATTTTTTTGCTTTATTTTGTTATCAACACATGCAAACCTTGGGATTCCATTGCTAAATCCCTTTAAGCGTAAAGGGCCATGAATGCCCACCTGAATGATACCTCGTAATATTCACACTTTTTGGCATAGACAGCAAGAGTTTATTACAATGGCAATATAGCTCCTGAGATAGCTCCTATAATACTAAATAAAGTATAAAGGCAGCTATTTTGGTGTGCATACTCATATGTTTATTATATCATGTTTTAAAGTCATTTCAACAATGTGATAGTTTTTTTTACTATTACTAGTCCCAATTTGACCTCATATTTTTTACGAATCCATCTTTGAGGGCATTTCAAATACTTGTAATTACGATCACATGACTTGTAAATAAAACCGGTGATAATCAGGATGTAAAATAAATATTGATGAGGCCTACAGTCAAATCGCAATAGTAGTTAAAATCAAATTTTCACGCGTTCTATTGCATTACAAGTCGAAAAACACTTCCTGTTGTTTCACTATGCGACTCAGACCGCTAGGTCATTTGGTTTACAACACCATGCAACAAGTACGCAAGAGTAATAAAGTTTCAAGAAAAAATAAATAAATAATTTTAGATATAAATTGATATCAATAGGCTGTTTTTTTCTGCAATAATGTTTTACAAATACATTAAAATTTGGGATCATTATGCTTATTCAAAAAGAGCTGCGAAAGCCAGTCCTTCATTAAAGTCTTACTCAGAGATTTCGAAATATTATTTTTTTTGAGTGAAATAATGAAAATAGTCAACTAGAAACTAAAGATAGTACCAAAAATGCACAATATTCCGAACTTTGAGAGTGAACAAGTATTTTTTTCCGTTTTCCATGGGGCAGTAAACATGTGTAGTTAATTACGTCCCATAGGATAACTGTGTATATAACAAAATTCCGATCCGGAATTTTATAACAAAAGTTTGTGATTTTCCATATGAGGAAATTCGATTTAGCTTAGCAATTTCACACTTGTGATTAGTCTATGGACAAGCATTAATGTACATCCAAAAAAACCGATTTTTTGGAAATTGAGGGCTGCCCTCCCTCAAGGAAATCTCTGAGTCGCGCTTTAGCCTTGGAAAATGCGAGTTGGATTTGAGAAATTGAAGCAAAATCTGAGAAAAAACCTGAGGGCCCACTCCTCCCAAATGTGACATTGTGACCCTTTAAAAGAGCATTTTGTGACTTTACGAGCTTTACAGTGTCTTGCGGTTCCAAAACTTCCTGTGTTTCCGCTATAAAGGCCGTTAGAACCGTAACAAAAATCAAGTAGTTATGATTTTAATGATATCCAACAGTTCAGTTATCAAGATCCTCCCGGTATTTAAGTAAATATTAATAGACCCGGCGATTTTTAATTGTTATGATATCAAGGTGTTTCGATGTAATCTTTATTGAACTCCAAATCAGTGTCTAACAATTGATTGTTTTTTTCAAAACAACACGTAAATGAAGTTGATTTATTTTATAACAATCCCACCTGTGCAATAAAACACCCCTGGTCCATATAATGGGCGGACCGTTGATGTCAACTGTTCAAAAAACTGAGAAAGGTCACAAAAAACAAAAGGTCCTCAAAAAAAACAAAGGTCTAATAAAAACTGAGAAAGGTCCTAAAAAAAATACATAAAGGGTCCAAAAGCTTTAAAAATTCCAAAAAATCATGTTTAAAGGTTTCAAAAAGCATGTAAGTTTCTCTTCAGTTTTCTCGTTATCAACAACAAGTTAATCAAAACTTCACTTCGCCAGGTCTGAAAATCACATAAAGGTCAAACTTTTACCAAGGTTTCAAAAATCATGTAAATGTCAAAAATCACGTAAAGGTCTCAATTCTCGTTATCAACACAAAGTTAAGTCAAAAACTTTCGCGCCAAGGTCTGAAAATCACATAAAGGTTCAAAAACTTTACCAAGGTTTCAAAAATCATGTAAATGGTCAAATCACGTAAAGGTCTCAAGTTTCTCGTTATCAACTGCAAGTTAAGTCAAACTTCGCAAAGGTCTGAACATCACATAAAGGCAAAACTTTACCAGGTTTTCAAAACTCTGTAACGGTCAAAATCACCTAAAGGTCTCAGTTTCTCGTTATCAACACAAAGCTTAATAAGGTCAAAAACTTCGATTTGCAGGTTCTGAAAATCACAACAGGTCCAAAAACTTGACCAAAGTTTCATCAAAATCAATGTAAGGTCAAAACACGTAAAGGTCTCAGTTCCCGTTATCAACGCACAGTTTAAGTCAAACTTCGCAAAGGTCTGAAAATCACATAAAGGGCAAAAAACCGTTCCCAGTTTCAAAATCATGTAAAGGTCAAAATCACATAAAGGTCTCAGTTCTCGCGTTATCAACGCAAAGTTAAGTCAAAACTTCGCAAAGGTCTGAAAATCACATAAGGTCAAAAACTTCACAAAGGTCTCAAAAATCACTAAGGTAAAAATCACGTAAAGGTCCTCAGTTCTCGCGTTATCAACACAAAGTGAAGTCAAAAACTTGCAAAGGTCTGAATCACATGAAGGCAAAATCGTCACAAATGTCTCAAAAATAACAGTAAAGGGTCAAAAATCACGTAAGGCTAAGTTCTCTTTACTCGAGTTCGTTAATGCTACTAAACTTTGACAGACGGAAGTAATTGACGTATGTAGGCATGTTTTGTACCTGTTTGCTATGTTGTAAGATACTTATGGTGACATGCTGGTTCCTACCAAGGTCCTACAGGGCGCACCCCACTAAATAAGCGGCTCCATTGCAATACACGTACAAGTCCACATCGCGCACCTCTGATTTACACCCCCCCGTTGACAATATTTTGAATTTTTTGAATCTATTTCTCTATAGATCACAACTCAAACTTTCAAAGATTTGCATTGTTCGATACAATTCTAGTCTAGATGTTAAGAAAAAAGCATATGAAAAGCGGCCACACTATTTGAGCAGACGTGTACGCCTCATAGCGTGCTTTCGACCAGGGCCGGAGGTCGAGGGCCTAGTTTCTACACATATCGATTTCAAAATTTTGTGATAATATCAGCGATGAGCAAGCTATACTCTTTCACACTTTTATTTATATCTAAACCACCCGCACTGGAGACTTGTCCCCAAAGGACTGCAAAATATCTCGCACAACGTTTTCCTTATTTTACCCGGAAATACCTACCATTCCCCCAATTGTGGAGTGATTTAGTGTTGTGCGCCTTTTGAACACACTTGAAACATTGTTTTTTGATTTTTTGTTTTTTCTTAATTTTTCACATATGGGACCCTTTTAAGAAAAAGTGACACATTTGCTTCCCACGACACATGAAACGGAGTTATGGCTCTCCAAGTTAATTGATATATATTCTAAAATACCAATTTTCTGCTTTGGCACTCTTTTTAACCGCGTTTACGCAAATAAATACAACTGTGTTTAAAACACGTTTTTTTGGAAACCAAGTAATATTTGTATGAGATTCAAACACCTTTGAATTGGTCTTCAAGTCATGTAAATGATACCTTGAACCCATCACATAAGCAATGGATATGCTTATTTCACGGACAACCCCCCCCCCCGAATCACTGTTACTATAGTGGCATTTGGAACAAGGATGGCCGTGCAAATAATAAGGGGTAGGGGTGGGAAAAATAAGTAAATTTCCGCATCTTTTTGATGTGTCACTTTTTCCAAAACTTTTTTTCATCTTAACACTATTTTAAGAAACCAATAAAACCTACAATGTTATTTTCCCCTTCTATAACATACCTCTAGGGAATTAGTAAATGGGATATTGAATTACCATGTTTAAAACCTTCGACGCACCTTTTCGTCGTCAAAAAATGAGGAACACCGTTTTGACATCCCGCTTCCTTTAAAAAAAAACGAAACCATTCGATCTTGGACTAGATAATTAGACTTTCAAATTAGTCTTTTTAGTCTATAAACATACCCGACGCCATTATATTAAATTTCAATGTAACAGTTGATTTCGCGAGGTGTTCCCACAATCCTTTCTCACAACCAGGAAATGTGAGCTCCAAATTGCAGTCCTAGCGAAAAAAGCACGGCATAAATCGACATTTTCATGAGCACATTTTCTTCAAGCGATTTCTTTAGTTAAATCGTTAAACAATTGGGGGGGGGGGGGGGGTATTTGTTTTTAATGCGATTTGTCAAAATATAGATGTCTTGTAAAAATCTCACAAATTTAAAAAAGAATCGGGTCTTTGTTTCAGGCTCGAAATCGCAATATAATAGTGAAAATTGACATCCCCGAATAAGCGCTTCAAAGGGCGCACCCCATAAATAAGCGCTCCATTGAAATACACGTAACCGTACCACTACCTAAACCAACAATCGGGCCCTCTGATTTATACACCCCGCGTGACAATCTTTTGACTGTTTTGAATCTATTTCCTATAGAGCAGACTCAAACTTTCAAAGAATTTGCAATTTTTGATACAATTCTAGTCTAGATTTTAAAAAGGCCATAATGAAAGCGCCACCACTATTTTGATCAGAACGTGTAACGCCCTCATAGAGAGCCGCTTTCGACAGGGCCGGAAGTCGAGGCCTAGTTTCTACACAGAACGAATGTTCAATTTTGTGATATATCATCAGCGATGATCAAGCCTATACTCTTCACTTTTATTATAATATACCACCCTCACTGGAAACGGGTCCCCAAGGACTGCAAAATATCTCAACAAACGGTTTTCTTATTTTACCGGAACACCCTACCATTCCCCCAACTGTGGAGTGATTTAGTGTTGTGGCCACCTACAGCAGAAGTCGCTTGCCCCACAGTCATGGCGGACGGGAACGCAAAAGCCTTAGTTTACTGACTTGTAGCAGATGGCTGACTAAGTCGTTCACAATACCTGACCAGATCAAATACTGTGGCACTGTATCACTGCCATTAAGGTGTTACCTGATCTTGCAAGTTGCATTGGAAACTCCAGGTATTTCAAGTACACAGAGGGTCGGGTATGAATTTAGTTATTCTGCCACCATTAAAATTTGGCACTTTAACATGCGGTTTATTCCGCTAATGTTGCCGAATTCGTAGCTGTGGCAGATACTAATTCTTTTCATAGGTTATTAATCACCTACATGTAGTAATAATATCATGCTTATCATTAAAGAGACATGAGGAGATTTCCATAAAGAAGCGGCCCCCAATTTTGTTTCGAACCCGGGTTTTTGCAAAAAAATATTTGGATGCTTTCCATTAGACCACACCTGAGGCCTGCTGAATAATCCGAATACACCGTCTTTAGTAATAAGATGATGATTTAGTACTTTCTGTCGTGTACGACAGAAACTCAAGCACGGGTTCTATGGGACATTACGATTGTCCAGGCAAGTTCAAAACAAGGTTTGCGGTTTTCTTTCGTGCTTGTTTGTCCAATAACCTCGAAACGTTCTCGGTAGTGGGTCCCCGTCCGATCAAGTGCAATTTGAGATAAATTTGTATCCTCAAAAAATCTCCTTTCCTCATGTCCTTTAAGGCCAATAAAAAATGAAACATGTTTTACTCGTCCAGTTTTTTTGAAAAAAAAGGAGAGGAGGGCTTTTGCTATTTGGTTGGTTTTTATAGTGGCCCCTCTTGGTTCACAAAACTCTACTGATTAAATGTTGTTTTATATGTACTTTTTTCCAATTTCACTTTTTTTTTTTTTTTTAATATAAATTAATGACTGAAAGTTACAAAACAAAAGAACATTGGGAAATCTTCAAAAAAAGAGAGGGCAGGGACGAGAAACAACTTTTTCTGTTACTTGGCCTGAGGCCTAATCAGTTTTCACAACTGGTGACCATTTGTCATGCAGATTGTGTAATGTGTCATGTTTAGACACAGTTCCGTCCCCATATGATTAGTAATATTGGACTGGATATTACTGCTAGATCTCATAGTCTAGAATACACAATGCGAGTTTGCCGAAAAAACCTGATTTTTCGAAATATCTGCTTTACAGTAGCCCAATGGCAATTTTTGCTCAGATCATCTTGTAAAAAACATCATGGAATCACTTGTCCAAGAAAGTTGCATTATACTTCTTTTGGCCGGTTTCATAGGTAGATTCAACTTTTAAGCAGTTTTCCCTTGGGACCACCCTGTGAAAACAGAAGGGCATGAAAGATCATTGTGGGTATTTTGCCTTAATGTTCCCACCAGGCCTCCTCCCCTATACCTTACTTAGTTCCTCCTCTGTGTATTTCAGGGGACACCCAGGTCCCAATGGTCAAATTCTGGTCAACCTGTGTGTCAACCTAACAAACATGTATTTTTTGTTTTCAACGCCATTATAACCCTGTTGAGCCCATCAGTTTCAATTGTTTTAATTTTGTTTAGATATTAGGGATGCCTTTGTCAACTGGTAAAACAAAAGTAGTGAAACTTTATCCTTTTAAAAAGGGACTTTGAAACCAATGCTCACAAGTTGTGGTAGGACGTGACTTTTTTCTGTTTCAGCCTTTGTATACAGCTAATTCATTCATACATTTAAACCCAAAATCCACAAAGATTTATTTTGGTGGTAATGTAATTAATCGAATCCACATAAATAACCCTTCAAGATTATTAACTGGTACTGTACTGATAAAAAAGTAGATGTCTGGTTATAAAACTTACTTTAGTTATGTAACTTTAATTAAATCCTTGTTCACAATTTTTTCCGTTCACAAATTTATCACGTCCCGCATTTATGGCTGAGGCCTGCTCTGTACAATGTATATGAAATAGGTTCCATCTATATGTGGAAGACTTGTTTACAATCTTCTGAGTCCTTTCACTAATAATTACATTAAGTTTGACAGCTTTTCTTGTGTCTTTTGGTTTTACCAATGAGAAGTTTCCGTTCACATGGCAGGACATGACGTAGGTTTGTACCACGTACCATTCCGCTTTATTGTACATCTCGTAAATAAAGTTCTGCAACTTCTGTCTTATAGTACGTATGTTAAAAGGTTTGTTTGCTGGGCTTTGCATGAAAAAAAAAAGTATACTTGATGTGTTGTCAGTTTTAGTCTGTTGACTCTGTTTTCAAAAATTGGACTTCCATTCACAGGGCATGTTCACGTATCCAGCCCAAGCAGTAGGCTAAACAGCCAACCAGGCAACCAACAGCCTTTGAACATTGGAAAGCATAAGGAGAACAGAGCTTGTTTAATTGATTTATTATAGTACCTACCAAGCCTTGTAATAAGGCATAAAATTATTTTTTTTGTTTTTTTTGAGTAAAGTGCCAAAAGATAGGATGCTTTAGGTCCAAATTCCGTTCAAATTCACGTCCAGCACAAACACTTACGGCTTTATTATCTGCCAATTCAGCTGAGTGAGATTTGCTGGCACTTCACACACATGCAAACTAGTATACATGGAATTTAACATGGAAATACTCTAAGCTACTACGTAACTCTTCAGCATTCGTTTGTTGTTTGTTTAAAAACAACTTTATCATTGTCAAAAACTTTTTTTTGGCCCAAATCAACACAGTGTTTCAAATGCCAAATCTTAAGATTTCAGTCAGATGCCAAAACATGATATACAATACATATTAGGAACAAGTCCCTATCTTTCTTTTTGGTAATGTATAAATTTGTCCACTTAAAATTATTGCAATTTTTCACCAATATTGCTCATTTTTCAACTCTCATGATAAAAAAAACGACAATAAAGGAGAAAAGATTAAGCTCTAGAACCTATTTTTTCTGAAATTCTTATAATCTACCACCACATAAAATAAAACGAAAGTTTGTTACTGTGTTTGAAAATGAACCCCAGGTTGAACCAAGTTTCATCTACCGATGAAATGTTTAACATAAATCTAATAACACCACTTTTTTTACATCTCAGAAGGAAAAAAAAAAAGCTAACGTTTGTCAGGGAGTTTCAACGTATAGAATCCGTATTTCTTTTGTCAGTAAATAGAAAGAAAAAAACCTTTTTTTCTGAATTTCCACAAAAAAAGAGTCTGTCGGTTGAGGGCAATCTATCTTTTTTTTTTGCCTAGGTCAGGTATCAATATGGACATC
The DNA here is from genome assembly GCA_023653785.1 of Ophioderma brevispina. Lineage (NCBI taxonomy): Eukaryota > Metazoa > Echinodermata > Ophiuroidea > Amphilepidida > Ophiodermatidae > Ophioderma > Ophioderma brevispina. The sequence goes on along the minus strand of JAMKCH010049087.1, from coordinate 70,897 downwards.
TGAGCTAAATAGTGTGTCAACTTGTCCAACAACACATAACTTTCTTCAGTAGTTGATCTTAATTGCAATGTAATTGGTGTTTTTAAAGGGGCATTGACAGTACCACCACATCATCAGGTCATGAGAACTTTGTGTATTTATAGCATTCCGATTTTTTAAGTAGACTTAGATAAATCAGCCAACACCGTGACCTACGGGAGAACTCTGGGAAGGCGATTTTACAACATCAGACCTCATAAAATGAAAACCCCCTGCCAGAATCAACTGAAAATTGCAGTAATAGGTTTATTGAGATTCTCAATAGAACAGGACTCAAGAAGTCCTGATGATGTCCAATGCCCGACTTTCAAAGGCCAAGCAACAGCTGGAGCTGGCTATTTCTGTCTTATTTGTGTTCCTTTTACGGAAGACATTGTCTGTCAAGCAAATACAACTGCACAATGTTCGGGTGTTTAGTGAAAAGCACAATACATAGGCCATGAAACAAGAAACATCAGTTCAAGAGCAGCTTACAGCAGTAATACCAAGGATGCATTGGATAGCGATAGGATTCCTCTTACACAATTGCCTGCAGCTTGGTGATATGTTTAATTTGGTGTTTGGTGGTGTCTTAATTGTCCTGATTTTTACCTATACCCTTTGGTCGACCCCAAAAATACATCTCGTTCTGCTGTATCTTATCCAGTAACTTGCTTTTTAGCCTCAAAACCAAGAAACGCAATGCATTATGCGTACAGTTTCTTACGTGCAAAACTTACCTCTGACGTAAAGCTTTGAAGCTGGCTGTAGCCGACCAATCTTGTTTGACTATCGGCCAAGTTTCTGATAATAGCGCAGAACAAGATGTAGTTTGGAGGTAAGCAAAAGGGTCCTATTCTCTAATTCATTTTGGTGATGCCCTCCACTACATGTACCATTTTTCAGTCCCTCTTTCAGAAGTCAAGTCCTTCGTTTTAGTTTTGACTACAAATCAGTTTTGAAGACTTCTAAACTTTGTGACCTTAATTTGCCAACTTGAATTTTTCAAGTATCTTTTATATGTTTTTATATATTTTTTTTCAAATATTAGTTTCATTAACCTAACTCCTCCCAGCTCCTGAGATGAATGTCAACGCAGTAATAGGTATCTTTTTTTTTTCCCATTAAATGTCACACACTCATACTTACAGACATTACAAGGCAAAATTTGCTTTAAATGTCGCCCCTGTCCATTTACCCATCTATTCCTTGGAAAAACTGTTTAATGTCACCCAAATAAAATCAGTACTTGGTCCCCTTAGTGGTAAGTGTCCCCTGCATTAAGGGGTCTACTTTTTTTACATCGATCGTTTATTGTAGCCCTTAGGGTATGTTTCCACAGCAATTTTAAGGGAGTCGCTTTTTACCCTTAATAATTACCAGCTATTTAATTATTAGATGGATTGCATACGCAAAAATCCGGCTTATTTAGACAACATTGTGCCATATCCTTCTGGGAGCTACTGCAGCAAAACTTGGTTCAAGCAAGATCAGACGTTGTGCCTACGCTACTTACCATTCTGATACAAAAACCCACATGTGTATATACAGTACGCTGAACGGGACGCATTAAGGCAAACTTCTGATGAAACTACATGGGTGTAAGAGCCCCTACGTCCCTGCCAACGCAGACTCTGTGCTTCCAATTAAATTAGACACTTTTTAAAGTAAAAATAACAAAACTATCGATAGAACTACAAAGTAAAAGAATGGAATGTAGTCTCTAACCAACATGATTTATTTTCTTCACTTCCCAGATTTTTTAATCTTTCCCTCAGTTTAAAAAGCATGGGGATTTTGCGAACGCAATTCCTTTCTGTTGCGGTTGTCCCTCTGTGTCTGGTTCCCTTTGGATTCCATTTGGTTAGTGAACTGGTTGTGCTGTTAGTTCTTGTTTGCAATTCTCTCTTAACTTCTCTTGGTCACAAGAAACCGCACGCTGACCCAAGGTCCTATGTGGGTGGTAAGCGTATTTACCCTGTGTGACCTTTGAACCCCTATTGCAAATCATCTTCAAAATTGCTATTTCTTCTACAAATAAGTATGTGATCACCAAACTTGCTCACAGCAACACGACCCAAGAGTCATGTTTAAACAGATTGACCTCTAATGACCTGTGTAAATTGTCCCAATTTTTGTCAACAATCTTCAAAATGCTCAGTATATAGTATTTCTACAAGTAAAGTGCTGGTGATCACCAAATTTGCTCACAACAAAATTTGTTTTACCGACTGCTGGCCTCAATGTTTGACCAAGCTTCTCACTTGGGATCAAACGGTCACTTAAAGCCAGGGGAATAGTTGCTATTTTTAACTTACATATTTTTGTTTTATTTTTTTTAATGTGTTTTAATATTCTGCAATATCTATGTACTACAAAATAGTTAGTTCCGTTTTTCATATTGGAAAAACTGTCAATGGACAACACTTACTTCGCCTGTTGTCCAGGGTTCCACCAACGTTGATGGCTACCTTAGAGCACAATCTATAAGAGTTGAAGGCAACGTGTAAATACGTCCTTTCACTATTGATTCCCTTCTTCGACAGAAGAAAGATCCTCCAGTGTGATAGGTGAGAAGAGTTTATTAATGTAGGCGCCTAATGTTTCTCTTGGCTATAGATGCAATCATAAGCGCAATCAGGACGAGATCCCATTCCTTTTAATACTCAATATGTGGTAGACAAACTGCTACTACTTTTAACAGTGTATTATTTGGTTCTGTTTCAATAACAAAAATGAATTGGACAAATGACATTTATTCCTATGTATTTTCATTGATGAGAAAACAGCTTGCAAATCTAAAGAAGCAAATGGCAAAGTGCATATCCCCTTAGCCTCACAAAGTCACTAAAAACAAACTTAAGAAGAAAAATACTTTGTTTACATATTTTTGGGAAATTTAATTTCTTTCCTGTATTGCTAATGCTGATGTGGGGTCAAATCATAGTCAACTGTTGAGTTTAAAACTTCAGCTGTTTTTGTGTGTGGTTCTTAGAATATAACGCTGTAAATATGCAGTCATAGAAGTACTTAGAGAAGCAGACTGATCCGTCATTGTTAGTCATCCATGGACGCTTATTTGGATAATCGGTTTTATACTTACACGTCTTGAAATCACCATTACCCTTTCAACACTGAGAACCATAAATTTAATGAGAAACCACCAAATAGTTTGTGTGACCTTGCAGCTAGCAGCCCATGTAAACAAGCATTTTTATTTAGGAATTGAAAAAACGGATGTCCGGCAGGCTAAAAACAAACAATGTACAGAAACGCCCGTGAGCTTTACAATGAACCCTACTCTAATAACATCATATGGCCCTTACACTACACTCGTACCAGAACACAAGTCATTTGTCAGTTTGAACCAGCTACGATAAACCTCAGAAAAAACCTATGAGGAAAGGGAAACGTACGCGTCGTCCCCTGGTCTATGCACACCAACGCTACCAGGCTAGAAGAGCAATTGACAACCCGCCCCATTACCAGAATAAATAGCGGAAAATTTCAGTATTTTCAATCTGGTTATAAATCGAGACATCGACTATAGGCCTCATTTCTGTTCTGGCGCATCCACTCATTTCTAAATCATTGGAAAGAGCTGTCCATAAACCAGTTATATTCCCCTACACAGCTAAGGGTATCCCTTTGGGATAATCAATCAGGTTTTCGTAGTACACGCTCCTACCACTACATGCATGATGTGGAGGATGTCCATTTTTGAACAACTGGATCAATGGTTGTGCGCTGGGGCAATTTTTCTTGATCTAAGAAGCGTTCCGACTGTGTAAAATCATTCATCTTCTACTTAGAAACTTCCTGATTAAAATGGTATCAAAAGCCATACTTTAGATTGGTTCCGTTTCTTACTCTAGTGACAATCCAAGCTGGCCATAGAAATTCCACTCTCCTGATTTCAAAATATTGCTATTGGTATTTCCCACAAGGCTCTATACTTGGTACTCTTTATAATTTTTTGTAAATAGCTGCCTAATAGGTTACTGTAAATGTAGACTCTGTATCGATGATACACACTGCTGTTGCTTGCTAAGGACCACCTCTTTTCTTCAAACTGACTTCAAGCAATCTTAAAATTGCCAACTGTTTGAAAATAAATACCTTACTTTGAACATCAAAGAAAACTAAACTCATGCTGTTTTTGGTACGCGTCACTACTCCTTGAAAAATTCCATTACTACACACAATTCAATACATCACTAATGGGTTTTAATCTGTTTAAATATCCTTGGTGGGACATTCGGGCCTCTCTTGTCTTGTCCGAATAAACATATCTATCACTGTTTCCGTATTTCTTAACATTGTGGTGTTATCAACTTGTTTTAAATATTATCAACCGGTGTGAACTTCATTATGGCTTGCAAATGCCACCCTGGTTTTTTCAGTGTGATATGTTTTTTTTCCGTTTTTACCTAACGGCCGGAGAACCACAATTTACCACACTTAGGTATATTGAAGAAACCGCTACACACAATTACAATGTTCCTTGAGGCTCCTTGTCCCTCCATTAGAGTCCTTTAAATTAAAAAAGTCAAACACTTCTTTCTTTTAACAATCTTCTCTTTTATTCACTATAACATGACTAGCAATTGCTCCTTACCACTCTCCTCCTCGACTTCCAGAAAAGACTGACTTTTACTTATGTACTCAATCAGTGTTGCCAACAAAAATTTCGACTACACGCGGAAAATAGGGCCGCGCCAAGGCGCGGCAAATGGCCAATAAAAGTAGCCCATTGTCAGCTTGTCGTTAGCGGCTGTGAGGGCGCTAGTTTACCAAAAATGTCATTTTAGTCGAGTTTTGTACTATTTTTTAGTTGTGTTATATTTATTTTTTAGTTATTTTATATTTATTTATTGTATTTTTATATCAAGAATCTATTTTGTTTTTGTTTTCTTTCTTTTTCTTCATTTTGTTTTATTTTTAAATTTTTTTTTCTGTATGCTTTATTTACACACACTCGTAGTTAAAAATGTTGTAACTATGCAATAATGTATAACAGGCTGGAAACAATGCAAATTTCACGGGAAGCGAATATGATTTCCAGCCAGGGACAGCCTTCCAACAAAATTAACTTCTTTTTAAAAAAAACCGTAAAATTGATGTCCTAAGGGTCAGGCGTTTAGAAAACCAGCTTTTAATGCGCGATTTTCGGCAATTCCACGTTTTTCTCGCACTGATAAGATGTGGATTTTACGGCCAAAAAAAATCACGGAATTCCACGTAAGTACGCACCTAAACAAACTAAAAGGTCCTGGTAGGACACCAAAATGATATGAAATATATTCGCCACAACAGAAAAGGATGAGTGCGGCGTATCTTCTTGATTACTCCTAACAGCTTTAAGTCCCTATCATGTTTCACCCAGTGAGTCGGGAATGAGCCCTACCCTTGTTTTTATACACCCAAGAAGGTCAATTTTTTTAGGGATAATTATTGTTTGTTTATACCAAGCTCGGTATTAACCTGAGTGAGCACCTAATCCCGTCTTGTAAAGCTTAGCATTAAGGTTTAATTGCCGCTCACGGTACCACCCATGACGGTCACTTTTGTAGGATATATTTATGTGATACCTGAGTGCGCCCCTATTACCCGGATCCCGCCATGTACGGAGCACAAAGCACTAAGATCACGGGATGAGTTGAGAGTTTGTTACTATGTTGTCATACCCGAACGAACGAGTACCCCACTGTAGTGATGAGGTAAGCATTCAAGAAGAAAGGAAGCGCTATCAATTACTGACCTTTTAAAACTTTTCGGAAGCTCGGAATTAATGATGTCCAGAGGGATTGAATGGATGTCCGCGGTTTGATCCCGCCCTTTGGACATGAAAAAGTAAGCCCAATTTTGGGGAAAAACGCGTCGGCCTTTTTTTAGGCGCGGCAGGCATTGTAAAAAGTAGCCCAATGTGCGGGTTAAACCGCGGGGCGTTGGAACACTGCACTCATTATCCAAGCTATTATATGACCAATCAGTGTGATAGTTTTGCACTGCATGCATATTACACCACATCACATGTCTAGCACAGTGCCTTTAGAGGCCTACCCTTATTAAAAGCCTTTCACAGGAAGCATGGGCAGTGACAACAATAAACTATATCTCAGCCACACCCAATGTAAAGCGTCAACAGTCAATTCTATGTACCACACATACGGTATGCACGCACCACAGAATGCTCGCATGCAGAGTCGCGCATTATTTTAAATTTTGCCTCAATGTTTCCGTCTACGGGACACTTGTTCATTGCGGCGCACGCGGCAACAGCAGTGGTTCTGCATATTATTGCATTTAGATACAGGCTTGGCTTTTGGGCCAGAAGTGCTCGATCGAGCCACAGGCTTTGGGGCACTCGCTCTTTATATGACTGGTGTGCCACCACGAAACACGTTCTAATTTTAGCTGCGTGATCAACTTTGGTGCCTGCTTGTCCGTTAAATTGCTTGTCATTAGTGTAGTTTGCACTACGCTGAATGACACAGGTGCAAATTTCCAGAGAGCATGATGCACTTGTACGCTAACCACATTGGGAAAAACTTTGGATATGTGTCCTGCCTGATCACAACTATAGCATTTCACAACTGGCTTGAATTTTGGTGCATTGGTGGGGCCCATGGCCTATGCGATTTTCACCATTTCTCCCGCTCGCGCTATGACTTCTTTGCCAACATGCCCTTACCGCCACGGTCATGATGGGATATGTCCAGCTTCACGAGCCAAGTTTTGGCCGTTTTGACTTGCTGATCCTTGAGATAAATGGCTCAAATTCCATGGGGCCAGTTTAGTACTGGCCTGTTCACTAATTATAAATTCTTTTAGAGCTGAAATCACCATGCTGAGGTCCGCAATTGGCCACCCTCAAAGTAGTATGTCAAATCATTCACCCATTCAGATCTCGTGTCCGTTGCTTTGTGACCCACTGGTACGGAAATTTCAAGCGGTAAGATTCTGCATTTATTTCATACTTGGCCAATATGGCTGACCTAAGAATTTCATTAGTCTGCGACTAATTATGTGAGATTGGCAAAAATTTCCTTTGCCTTACCTGACAAATAGGAATCAAATGCTCTCGCCCATTGGAACGTGCCACCCATTGTTTCTCAGCAAGCAATTCAAAGGCCCCCCTAAGATACATCTATTGTCCTTCATATACCGCAAAAGCGGAACCGCCATTGATTCTGGTTTACTTTGTGGATTTGTGGATACTTTCATTCATTGGTCCTTAGCCTTTTCAGCTAGTTCAAGTTACGCAAATTCAGATTGCCGTTCTTTCTTTTATCTCATTTCTAAACGTTCTATGTTCAATTTGAACTTCTTTGTCTTTATCTTAAAAATGCAAGTTCTTTTCTTTATCTCATTTCTTAATAAGTCTAGTTCAATTTGACGTTCTTTTTCTTATCTTCATTTCTGATAGTTTAGTTATATTTGATTTTTCATTTGCAATTCCAAATATGGTAACCAATGCTCTTTGGAAAACCCTCAGATACCAGCGGAGGTTCTTCACTCGATACCCCATCTCCGTCAGTTTCCTTGCTTCTTGTAATAGGCATTGTGACACAATATGATGTGGAAAGAAATCCCTGACCTAATAATACTTAAGTAATACTACAAAAGTATTTTCATATAATTCTGATATCTAAACAATTGCAAAGTTGAAATAAGAAATTATCTAAATTAATACATATAAAATTTCACATAAACTAACTTACAAACTTGATAAAATCACTTTAGCATTCTGTGGGACTTATGATAGACGCCCACAATTAAACTTACTTTGCCTGTACTGGTTCTCAAGCCCCGGACAAATCATGAACACTAGTTCTTGCAGACTTGCTTCCCGCTGAATGGACGCCACTTTTCCCTAAAACACACAAGGATGCGTAGACATACACAAACTTGGTTACACAATAATTATGTAGAAAAGTTGATCATCTCCTCCAATTGCCAGCTCCCCAATTGAACTAACCTACAGCAAAGAAACTTAACTTTGTAGTACGTTGATGACCCCATGCTTTCAGGATATAAACCCACCACATATCCCGCACGCACTTAACATTTTAAAATCTGTCAACACGACGCCGCCATTTTGAAACACGAACAGTTTCAAAAGCTGCTGCCTTGATTGAACACTTTCAATTTTGTAGAACAGAAAGGACGATTTGTGAATACCACAAAGTTCTGTAGCTTGCGATGACAATTTTACCTTCTGTCTCTTTTCCGCTTCCACCGTGTGATGTTTTTCCCGTTTTACCGAACGGCCGGAGAGAACCACAATTACCGCACTTAGGGTATATTGAAGTAACCGATACACAATTACATGTGCGGAGCATGTCCGTCGCATTAGAGTCCTTGTAAATTAAACAGTCAAACACTTCTTTTACAAGCTTCTCTTTATTTGACATATATACATGACTGCAATACTCCTTACAACCTCTTCCTCGAACTTCCAGACAAAGACTGACTTTTAATTCTGCACTCAATATCAAGCTATTTATTGACCAATCAGTGACTAGCTTTTGCACGACATGATATTACACACATACATGTCTAGCACATGTGCCTTAGTAAGGCCTACCCTATTAAAGCCTTTCACAGGAAGCATGGGACAGTGCACAACAATAACATATCTTAAGCCACACCCCCAAGTAAAGCTTCCAACAGTCACTTCTATGTACAACACATTCCTGTATGGATATACTATGAAATATACTGTAATATCAAATTAACATTGTATATTTAACAAATTTTCAACATATTTATAGGCCCAAAAGAACTATTTGCACATTAATACACCTGACAACATGACATCAAGTTTTGATTACTGCAGCTCTGTGTGGTCTAATTGTTCTTCTGAGCTTTCAAACTCAAATTCTTCATAATAGATTGGCTCGCATTATTCTCTGTGCCTGACATAGAACTTCTGTTGGTTGACATGATGAATGATTTGCCAATGGAATTAGATTTCAAAGGTGGCCATAAAAATGTTAGTATCACTTTTAAATGTTTAATGGTGTGGCTCCTACTACCTGTCATCTCAGTTTACTTTATGTATGACATTCATTTCAAAGGGTACCAGGAGTCAATCCAATTATTCTTTATATGAACCATCCTAGGAATGATAATGCAGGAAAAACGTACTTTCCACTCACATGCTGCAAAAGTGTGGAATAGCCTTCCTGCTGATATCCGATGTTGTAGCTATAACACTATGAGCCTCTCTCAATTTAAGCATTCTCTTGTGTATCATAGTTTTAAATCCTCTTTATCAGTATGACCTTTATATTATATGATCGTATTACATTGTATCATGTATTATCATATTGTTGTATAGTATGTTACGCAGGGCCTCCTTGGCAATCAGCGTTTTATCATGCTAAAGAATAGATTAAATAAATAAACAGCTCCCGAATTATAAATATCAAAATTTTACAGATAAGTGTGCAGTACACGGTGCGAGCAAGCCGGAAGATGATTTAACCAAGCCATCAATACAAAATTCCCGCTTAATCACATTGGATTAGCTCATTACCATAACAAGGCTGAATAGATTTATTCTAATTCATCTGGTACTCAAAACGAATAAATCAATGATGTTGCACTGTGCATAATGCAACCCTGGTGGCGGCCTGAGACACCAGCGTGTCAAGCATATTTAATCCTCAAAGGCTCACTCTGTACAGAGCGCAATCGCGCCTGATAGCAAGTTATGTGCATTGAATTCCTTTGTGTGGTTTTGTTTAGTTTTGACGAAACCCAATTCTACCTAAAATAGGCGTTTAGTATGACAACATGAGTATAGGTGGCGGTATACCCATCTTATTCTCTGGACTTATTTCTAGGGGTGCAGGGTGTCTCTGTTGAATTTTACTGTTAAATTTTCCTTTCATTCGCCCATTTTTAAATTCACCATGAAATCATTATTATGTCACTGTTTATATTGCATGGATACAGGTGGAAATTTGTCGTGCATGGTGGAGTAGATGGGTAGAGGTTACAGGGGGTAATACATACTTGAAATGCAGGCACAACAATGTGCCCAAAACAGGCTGAAGTATTTACAGAACAAAACTGAACAGTGGGGATGCCATCTAGGGTTCGTTATGATCATGGGGGGGAGGAAAATGTGATGGTGCATATTTTTGCGTGATCAATCCGCTGCGTGGACCTGGCAGGGGATCCGTCATTACAGGATCCATGTCCACAACAACTCGGATGAGGTATGTGGCTGTGATGTAGCACACAGGTCCCTCCCCACAATTTACAAATTATTTGGTGATTTAGAGACAGAGGACTGCTTGATCCTGATAGTGAGTGGATATGTTCTGCTTACTACAGTTGTTTTTGCCACATATGACTACTTGCTTCTGAAGTCACCAACATTTGGAACCACCATAAGTTACGAACGGAGGGCAACAGGACACCATCCCAACTCTTTGTTATGGGCCTTCATCAGGCAACATCTACCACAATTGGCCGGGAACATTTTGACAGTTTGGATGGGTAGGCCTACCCAATGTTTCATTCATTTTACCATTATATACCATACAGGCTGTGCCAGAAAAAACTATACAATCAGAGAAAAAGAGTTTTTCGAATTTTGTTGGCCAAATTTTGATCGATTGTTACATATTGAGATTGCAACAAGGTTGTAGCCGCATAAATACGTTTATTTCGTGTTCATACTTGGTCTATAGCCAAATAAACAGACCTTTCTCTGATACATTCAAGAAATCACTGGTTCACTTTCGCCCATTGAATGCACACTGAAGAGGTGTCACGCTGAATGCACAATCGGCAAAATCCGAGGAAAGTGGCCAAGTGATTTTTTCATGCTCAGAGAATTGTCTATATTCTCCGTCTTTTAAACCCACGTATGAACATGAAAGACACATTTCTAGAAGCTACAACCTTTTATCTCATCAATATGTAACAATTAAACTTAATTTATTGCCAACAAATTATGTCTAAAACACATGTGTTATTGTATATTTTTTTTTTTTTCCTGGCACAGCCTGTATTGTGCCCAGGGGCATGACAATTCATGAAGGGCAACTGTTTATAAGGGGTTTTATTATCGTGGAAATTGTTTACTTAAACAAATCTGTTTACAAAAAAGCTGTTTCAAAAGCAGTCAATGAGTGACGGCACTCCAAAACTATCTTGACATATTGTTATAGTGGACAGTCACCTATAGGTTTAGGGGAAAAAAAAAAACAACAACAAACACACCTGGTAATGCCTACATTACTGTGTCCATTTGAAACAATGGAGGGAAGTGCATGTTAATATAGCATGGGCTTTTATAATGGTGAATGAAAGTATTTATTTTGTATTATTATTGCTATTGTGTCTGAATTTCACAGTTAGAAGTAGATGACACAATTTAGGGTTAGCACACATGTAGAAACATCATAATCAATGGTGGAGCCCACACTTCAGAAAGGGGGGGGCAAAAGAAATTTCAACTAGATAGAATTGTGTCCACGTGGACAATGGCATTTGGCACATGACCTGAAACAATTCAAAGAATAGCTTCATAATGATCCAAAGTCTCAATGGACATTGGTGATAAATTTATTCTGTGTTCGTTGCATTATCCTGCCTATGTATTTTGCAAATGGACTAGCATCGACGATGCTCCCGATGGAAATCAGCGATTTGACTTAGCATCATTGATGCTCTCAATGGAAATCCAACAGTTTTTGTGCAAAAATTGACAATTTGACACCCTCCTTCTCCTTAATGACCTTTGATTCCGATTTTAAAAAATACACATATGTACACAGCCAAAACTGCATTTGTTCCAGTTTCAAATAAAAAAATCTATAGGTCTTAGTTCTGGGGAACAATTCTTGAAACGCTTAAAAAAGCTTAAAATCAGAAATGCCCCTTAATGACCTTGACCTCATTTCGTTTGTAGGGACCATAAGACAACCAAGTACATGTGATTAATATGCATGGATTCATGTGATCATGTCATGTTTTAACTTTGTAGGAGTTAGTAGAGTAGTAGTAAGCCTTTTTAGGAAAATCACATTTTCGGCCATATTGACCTTTGTTATGACCTTGACCTGAAAGTGGTCATGGGACATAAGTGGGAGCTACCAATGATGCTTATGACCAAAACATGGTTGAATGAAATCCATGTGGAACTACAGCAATTCCCCAAGCACACAGTACCACTCAATGCTACATCAGGCCCTACTAAATCGTAGGCACTTTTTGTGTTCCCAACCTTCTGTCCCTGACCTTCCATACAGCTCATTTCACCGTCTTCCACCTTGAGACTATGAACTCAACAAGTTGTGACGGACACCTGTAGTCCGACCAGCATATCAGGTGCAACAACCCACTGTATCCCCCACCTCCTCCCCGACCAGTCCCCCGCCCCCCCCCCCCCCCCCCCCCCCCCCCCCCCCCCCCCCCAGATGGCTACATGCTCTAAATACTGGGTACAGGGATGCAAAGAAGTTTTTATTTTTTGTAAGTGTAGTAGTTTGTTTAAAAAAAATATGTATAGCATTTTTGAGAAACCTTTGAAAACCCTTGGAAAAAGTCTCTATTCCATTGCAAAGGTACCTTTCGGAATGTGTTGATATAATTGCTTTGACACGTGCTACAATAAAAAACGGTTGACTGTTTGAGCAAGAGTTACAACTAATTCAAAATTCGATTGATGAGGGGATGATTGCAAATTAAATTACAAAACAAAATGCAAAGTATCATCTTTGCAATAATACATTCAACTCGGCTTAAGGGTACCTGTTCCAAAATGGGTAGTCTTTAAATATCAAAAGAAGAAGAACCGTATTATCTTATGAAGGGAATTTGGAAAACTTGATAATAAAAGTAATGGCGTGATGTTCTGTTATTTCGCCATCCAAACCACAACTAATTAAATACTCAGATGATAATGACATTGGACTCAAACCACCAGGCTCGTCGGTTGAGTCTGGGCAAAAAGACTACTTTTTTCATACGGCACTAATGGAGATTATATATAAATGATTCTGTATAATTAGTATGCAATAAAACATCCCAACTTTTTGAGTACTGTGAAATGTCCTTTCAAATACAGCTAGAGTAATTGTACATACATGTAAAATGTGCAAGATTTAGAGGTACCCTGTATTAGGCAAAGATATAAGCCTATGTTTTCGCAAAAGGAAAATAAGTAAACTAAAATTGTCTCAAAAATTTATATCGCAAGGCAGTATGACTCCAACAACACAAAATGAGGGGAAAACCATATTTCTTCATGGATCATACAAAGTAATATGATTTGAATAAGTAGCCATAGACTTTGATTGAAATATTGAGAATTATGGTCAATCAGAATATCTACTTTAGATACCATACTTTATTTTTTTTCACCTTGCAAAGTTGTACCATTGAGCTGCTATTTTATGTACAAAATGGCACTGCCGGGGTACACTGATTACCGTATACATGTGTATGTCTGAAGTGTTCCATGTTGCAGCCAAATCTATCAAAATGTTTTGCCGGTTTGTTTCTACACTGATCAACAAGAGTTTCACCCTATTTTATTTACTATGTTACAGATGAACTCCACTTGTCTGGCATTGATCCAAATGGACCGCACGAAGAAGACGAGGATGGCAATATTGTGAAGTGCCTGAGTAATCGTTCCACTTACTGATGAACAAAGGATTCTGTATCAGCAAAAGTTAATGTGTATAAACAATGCTGGGATGTGTGGGATGAGGGAGCTTATCTGCAGGCAAGAGTCTGCTCAAAAATTTCTGTAGAAACATACATTGTATGCATGTATTTGTATGTTTTCAGTCTCAGATCCACATTTTATTGTGTGGGGAATCTTAGATTTTACACTTGTAGTGCCATCCCAAAGAATTATCCAATTAATCTGCGTGAAACAAGTATTGGTCACCGAACACCTGTCCTTTTTTCGTACCAAAAACTTACAAATAAAAAAATCAGGGTTTTATCCATGAATATTACTGCTCTGCGATTCCAAATATGCGTAGTTTGTACTCATTGATTGTAAGAAATTTTTACCTGATTGATTTGTGCAAGTGGCGAAAAACTAAGATTATGTTAATTTAAAGTATTAAAGTTGTCCTCGTTTGCATGGATGAATAAGCAATACTCTTGATGAATAAAACAATACCCTTCTTGTCCAACGTGGTAATCTCATTAAAGATGTTGATTGTGTCACTACTGAAAAGACCTTTCTTCCATTTTTCCCTAGCCACAGAGACGTTGTTGAAAAATGGTTAAAAAGCAGTGGAAATGGGAGATCAGCTGAAAAAGTGAATCTATGTGGCTAACTTAATCGAGAGATTAATGTGGCCTGCAGATGTCTCCATCATGCATTCAAGCGTATTATTTTCGGGGAAAAATTACAAGCGACTTTGAACAGGAATGAGCAGTGAGAAATGGTGGGAAAAAGGTCTTTTCAGTAGTGACACAATGCCTTATGCTGGTCCTTAAAGTATGGTGGATGGATTCTCCTCCCCTCCTTCTTTCCAGCTATTCTTCAGAGGATTGCTGATTACGTACGCTAATAAATGATGCTACAATGTGGGGACCCAATATTAAAAACCTCAAAGAAAGAAACCATTGCTCTTAAAGTTGACCTGCATTTCAAACAGTGTTCTATTGTAATGTGATGATACACTTTGAAACCAAAGATTCAAAGGGTTCAGGCCAAAAGTACTTGTAAAGTGCGGGTCCACACAACCCTGCCATTGAGTAGGATACTTACATTTGTAACATGGATTCCAACAACAAGACTGGATGAAGTGTTGGATATAATGATACACTAAGTAAGCTGATGCTTTTTTTACGCTATTCTTGTCGTGGTTTGAATACTTCCTTCCCTGAAAAGAGGGTGAGGGCCCACAACAAAGACAAGCCCTGGGTTACACCACATGTCTAAAGATTGATTTTAGATTGCCAAAGTTCTTTTGAGTGGGTAACCATCAAGAATGGCGCAGAAAGCGCAATGAAGTGAAAACGTGAGGTTGAAAAGGCAAAAAAACAGCGATTATGCAACAGATTTAGGAATTAACAAAAAATGAACCTAGAAAGGCATCAAGAAATCAAAAAAGTTGCTTTCACACCGGTTCAGAGATCAGACTGGACATTCCAGGTGGTTGATGATAAGGATGACAAGGGGTAAGGCTGATGCCATCAACCGCATGTTACAAACGTGTCTTTGCCCATGTACCCCTCTTACACTAGTGATCTTTCCTGCTTACTTACCATCAAAAGATCCTCCCGCCTCATCTGCATCATGGGGATGTCCTCCTGAGCTAAGAAAAGTATTCTACTAAATCGCTGGCCTGATAGATTCCAGCAGGATATCAAAGGTTCACCTATGAATGAATTTATTAGATTTGAAAATCTATCTATATATTTGGAAAAAAACCACCCCCCAAAGCCCACATTTTCGACCTGCATCATCTCTCTAATCGGTTCAGAGGTAATCAGTAGTTAAAACTATCACCAATAAAGCTGACCTTTTGGGACCAAAACATCCAATTTTGGAGTGCACTTGTGTCATTTTCTACAAAAAGCCATTTTGGACACGTGTCAGCGCCCTCTAAAGCACATTTGTGCATTGGCTGCCTTTTCATCAGTGGCAATGAATATTTATAATGCAATTGGGTCAAGATTGGGAGATAACTGATTTCAGTGGTGTTGAAAATATGGAGGTGACATGTAGAAACGGAACACTGTGGAGCAAGGCAATATCTTACTGAATAAACATTTTACTGAATGAAATGATAGTGCTTGGATTGCTGCAGTTGCTCGGTCATTTTGTTAAACTTTCACTGAAAATCTTTGACAATCAATGGGTAAATTAAAGTGGTGATTTTCTGTTGTTGGATGTGAAAGTCTTTTGTGGAATGGACAGTTCCAGTTGTCAATGAATTATTACTGCAAGTTTCTATCAAGCTTACAATTGTTGGAGGTCTTTTACTTAACCTCTGTGTATGTGCATTGCAATCTTGGCTAATTATAGTGCCAATAAAAGTTGAAAATTCAGAATGTTTTGTAAATAACATGATATAACGCCAATCTAATTAAGATTTTATGAAAGAAAAGGATTTTAGAAGCCAGTGGATGTCAAATTGTGCAGATTGTGATGACACTTTCAACCTGATTAGCCCAATACTATTAATCATGCAATCCGATTATGTATGGTAACCAGTCTAAAGCGATTCCAAATAAGTTTGGAAAAAAAACAAGATCAGTGAACAACAGATTGAATTTTGAGTATCTATAATCCCATTTAGACCATGGCTAAGCCGTGCAGGGTCTTATACAATATGCTGGTCACTGAGCGTTCCGTTTTGATTTTGAATATACTCCTCTTATTTCTTTTAACATGTGTATGAGATTTGTGTATTGATGATGAGGATGCGTGGCAAATTTAATCTATGAAGGCGAAAATTTTGAAAATCCTTTCCTTTGTCAGTTTTGGGGCGTGTATTCCAAAATGGGAATTGATTTAACTAGGGCTCCATTAGTACTGTTAACTGATAATATAAATGGAAGTAATGTGGTGTGATCACGCCAGTTTGTTATGTGCTAATAAAATTGTCTGTGATGTTCAATAGGCTTCATTTGGGCTTGAATGAGATTAAAATGTTGTCAAAAACCAGCAAAAAATTTGAAATTTGGGGGTCCTTGGTGCAAGGCAAGATATTCATGAGCTAGACTGTTATAAAGTCTCATTACTGCCTATAAGCTGTATTCATTTAATAATCAATTTAAGATTTGGTGCTAGGCTAGTTGATAAAGCCCTTTTTAATTAAGAAATGTAATATCTTTCATGATAAGCTCACAAGTAAACAAACCCAGGGTTGCCAAAATTGTGATTTAGTAGCCCAGTTGGGCTACTGTCAACAATTTAACTGTGACTTTTGCCAGTCTCATGTCCCATAGAAACATTCGAAACAAGGATGACTAAAAAGGTAAAAAGTGGGCTGCTTTTTCAAAATTGGCCTAAAGCATTGCTAAGGGACCAAGTGACTATTCACAATTTGCGATCCCATAGGCAGTTGAAACTAATGACCAGTTAAGGGTAAAATTTTGGCCACTTTTAAGTTTTGGAAAATAAATGGGCTACCTGGTCTGAAATTTGTGGGCAACCCTTGTGTCACCCTTCTTTCTCTCTATCTGAGTAATAACTCTTGTTTACATGGAAGGAAATCCAAATGAGATATTCACCTACCCCGGGTATGTTTGTGATATAAACTTTGAACCCAGTTCAGTATACAAAGAGTTGAGGTAGCTAAAGAGCTATGTTAATTGATGCAAACAAGACTGCCATTGCCAAGGCAAATTATGTTTTATAATAGGTAATTACATTGACATAGAATGAAGTGTGAAAGAAACCGTTTTTTATGTCCTCTGACCTATCACCTTCTGCCTGTTTAGGCTCACACCCTTATTATTCCATTTAAGTGTTATTTTAATTTTTGCATCCATCAAATCCAGCCCCTGGCGCTCTACAAAGTGGCCCGCGACCTGGCAACCGATAAAAGAAAAACATAATTAAAAAAATCAAAAAATAAGGGGAGAAGGAAAAGTCACAGAAAAAAAAAAATGAAATTTATTACTTCCCTCGGATTGGACCTTGATAAATACTTTCATTTTGGCAGTAACAAGTTATTGATAAAATAATGGACACGATGCAAATTATATTCTGCTTAGTACCCTGGTTCTGCTGTGTAACAAACGAAATTCTGCTATATCCCAATTAGCCAAAAACTTTTGGACATTCGGTGTTTGTTCAGACCAATTTGGCCCTTGTAGAAATGAGAACTCCTATTCTAGACCAAGGCTAAAGGCATGGTTATGACAAAATTAGCACATTCTAACATACAGTGCTATACAGTGCCCTATCAACAGCTTTT
The DNA here is from genome assembly GCA_023653785.1 of Ophioderma brevispina. Taxonomy (NCBI): domain Eukaryota; kingdom Metazoa; phylum Echinodermata; class Ophiuroidea; order Amphilepidida; family Ophiodermatidae; genus Ophioderma; species Ophioderma brevispina. The sequence goes on along the minus strand of JAMKCH010049087.1, from coordinate 52,955 downwards.
GGCATCTTGTGAATTGCTGTGCTCCAAGCTCAAGAGGGGATGGGGAATGGATGAACTGGGCATATACTTGGGAAAATGTAGGTTGTTTATTTTTTTTAATAAGTGGGGTGGAGGGTGGGGCTATCAACATGTGTGATTTTGATATAGGTCATATATAGTTGGATGTAGGTGACAATGATAAGGACTTTGTAACTTCATATAAAATTGAATCTCTGTTGGGTGTTGTGATTTAGCCTTCTCTCTTAGTTCAGTCTAAATGTTGTTCAGTCTGGTGAAGGTGGGGACAAGAGAATATCAGGTCGTTCCCACAATTGCATTGCTTCCAAAATGGCATCTCTTTACATGTTGTTGGATCGTTAGTGATGAAAACATCTTGAAGCGCAAGATTAGGAGTGGGTACTGTCAATTTAGATATGTTTCATCACTAACGATCTACATGACAACCTTTACTAAAAGTTGTTGGAAAGCAATGCATTGTGGGGATTAACTGAGGTCTTCTTTTGGTGGGGACATAGACCTGTAATAATGGGGAGGGGGACACAAGAGCCTTAGGGAGTTTAACGGAATGATGGCCAGGATGGCACTGATGTGAATGATATGATGAATGATATGATATGATATATCATGAGTTCTGCTAATTGCCATTCATCACTAATGATCTAAATGACAACTTTACTAAAAAGTCCCCATTGGCAAACCCAAATGCATGTTGGGAGTTAACTGATGTCTTCTTTTGGTGGGGACATAGGCCCTGTAATAATGGAGAGGGACACAGAGCAGTCAGTGGAGGTTTAGATAATGATGATGGCCAGGATGACACTGATGGAAAGATATGATACGATGATATTGACAATCAAAATGCTCCAGATTCTAGCCATGGTCTTTGCATCGATGATGCCCGTTTAAGATATCATGATGTGACAAAAATGAATAGAGATAGTGCCAAAGTGTCAGTTAAATTGTAAAAACAATTTCAATTGAAATAAAATCCCATGTATTTATTTAATAACTTTACAAATGAGTGCATCACATAATTTTTTGCTTAATAGAAAATCATATATGTTTAAGGAAACATTGATTGAACTATAAAAGTGAACAGACAAGTCACACCAAAAGTGAACAGACAAGTCAACATCACACACTGATGTTTGGGAAACATGACACACTCTGCAGGAAGCCTATGGATGTGATTTATCTATGAATACTAAGATCACTTTACCCAAACAAGGAAAAATATGACCATGAAATAATTTTTGTTAAGAATGGCAGTTTCATGAAAATAATGTATGCTTCCAGTTGCAACACAATATGCAATTTGGACTATTTATGATATTACAGCAGCGAAACTACTGTCCAGATCAACTTGGTTAAGCTATGGGAGGTAGAGCCCATAGAAAGGAATAGTAGAAGACGAATAATAATATTCTTATTCCATTATTTTGAAATACTAAGAAAGTGCCAAATTCAAAAGTGGCACCTATCATGAAATGGACTAAAATATTTTTTTGTCAGTAATGGCAAGATTATGCTAATCAATTAACATATAAATGCCAACACTGTTGTATGTAGTTTGTTGTCTAGTATTCTGGTTTCATTACGGGCGTCTTGACTTAATAATTCCACTAGTGATGCTGAGGTAACGTATAGTCCCTGTGTTTGTGTTCGGTGTGGTCCGAAAATCTAACCGAAACGAGTGTTTTGTGCCATTCTGCTGAGTGATAGGCAAAGCTACCAACTATTACCAACTTCCAAAAACCAAACTGTAAGGTAATGCTCCCATTACCATTTCTGTTTCCTCTCGTCAACTTTAGGCAGTCCACTTCCCCAAGTTGAATTAGCATAAATTTGATCCGAATCAAAAATAAGTAAACACCAGTGACCTTGGAACTGAAATAAACGAACAATCAGAAAATGAAAACTCTGTTTCAGACTCAACTGGCATTTTAAACATAGGGTTATTTTGTTTTCTCAATAGACCTATGGACAAACTGGAAGATGTTTTGAGATAACCAATCTTAAATAGTCCCTCAAAGGGGCATTGGACAAGTTCAGCATCGCCCCCCCCCCCCGCCCGATTTTTTTTTTTGTGATTTTTATACTATTTAAGTGTTGACATGTGTAATGATCGCATGCTAATTCTTACTTTTCAGTTCGACTTAGTTTTGGAGAATTCTGCATATTTAAGGCATTTTCCATTTATTGCAGTCGACTGCAATAAATACACAATACAGTGACCTTTTATAATGAGTGACTCTGTGGACGATGCTATTCACATAAGATCCCATAAAATGAGAAACATTGCCAGAATCAACCGAAAATTGCTGTACAGGTTTATTTTGAAGTTCTCTAAACAAGTAGACACAAAGAGAGAGCGGTCATGATTGATGTTATACTTGTCCAATACCCCTTTAATTATAATAGAATTTTTTGGTGTTGATAACTTATTTACATGATAGTTGAAACTGGTAGTAGCACCCAAATTGTTAAATAGCACTCATCAACTATAATAAAAACAATGTAGTTGAGCAAAAACAAACACTGACACATATATTCGACCTAATTAGCACCCTTCTGTAATTACTCAAGCCCCTCATAATTTTTTCAACTTGGAACATGACTATGACTAAGCGCTGTCTTTTTTGCATGCTTACTATAGGTTTTCCCGGACGATTTCGGAAAATATGCACATCAATTTGAAATTGATGCTTCATTGCGTGCGAAATCGAATGAACATTCACAATCCCCATTTCAATTTAGCACTTAACCATTCTATTTCCAAAACCCAGCATTCCAACGATAAAAATAAGTGTACGATTTCGCGAATGTGCATTTCATTTAATGTATTGAAAATTCATTTTCGCGTGAATTCGAATGCACATCCCCAAAGAAGTTTTCCTTTTCATTTATAATAATCTATTTCGCTAAATGAACAATCGATTTCGCGCGTATATTAAGGTTGGCGCAAACATTGCAATTGATTTACTTGTTAACAAAAGTTTTAACTAAACCCAGGTGCTCTAGTCTTTTGAATCTTACCAAGTATTGTATAAGGGTATAAAAGCTTATGCTTTTAAAAAATCTTCTTTCTTTGCCCATCATTTGCCACGATAGCATCATCTAGTCAAAATTTGTACCTCATAGTTAAAACATCAAGGTTCAACTGTACAAATATAGTCAAAAACCAACAACAAAAAAGTCATAACTCCTGAAGTCCCTTACATGTTTCATTGACGTATAATGGCATTTAATAAATCAAAGACAGAAACAAAGAAAAGGAACATATAATAAATAAATAATGAATATGATTATATATATGCATGTATATTCAGACTATGAATGTATTTAGGCATGTATAGGTAGGCGTATGATAGATAATAGATATTAATAGGCCTACAATCAATGCTATAATAGGGCGTGATAATGTAGGCCATATTATTGTCTTTGAATACAATGCATAAAATACCGGATTAAACAAAAAAAAATGAAATTTATCTAGGCCTATACAATCCTAAAATTTAAGAATTAAACTAAAATATCAATTTGGCTTAAATTACACCGATATGGAATGAAAATGACCACCATTATTTGTATAACCGTAGCCATTATACAATATTTTGTGAAAAGTCAATTCAGTATTTGCAGATTTGAATAAGGATAAATGAAAAAGAATATTCAATTTGGTTCGTATCATAATGACAAGTAGATTAGCTCCGAAATAGAGTGCAAATTCCTGATAATCGGCCACGCATTTCGTCAAACCGAGTGCCTAATCACGTATTTGTAATCGGTTAAATGAATCACTATGTACATTAATGATTTCGACTATTGATAAATAAAATCGAAAATGCTAGGTTAAGCTAATTGAAAGGTCGGATTCACGTCCTTTTAAAAATCAGCGCGAAATTGAATGCTTGTATTACCAATGATGTGATATTTGATGAAATCGGTCGGGGAAACCTATATTAATTTTAATGTTTTTGGGGTTTATAGTTATATCTTTAAATATTCTATTGTTTTTGCCTATGAAAAAAGCAAAAGAGTGACTTTCACAGCATGATCTTAATAAGCGCCCCATTTACCTCCCACTTACCCCATCAATTTTGAGATTGTGTTACAGCAAAAGAGATCATATTTTCTCTTAACCTCGGTAATTTTAGGCCTGAATGTTTCCTTTAGCTGCTATGGCAAAAAAAAGTCACAAATTATTGGAAAAGGTGGTCAACCACCATAAAAATCATGCAGTTTTTTAAGGGCCATTTCCACAAACCATTTTTTCTTGTAACACAACATGGCTCAAGCAATGCAAACAAAAATGGTAAATTCAGCTGAAGGTTTTCATTCAAATAAGGAAAAAGTACATGTTAAAAATTGATTCGGGTCACCCACCTTTAAAATCATGTTGTCAAAATACAAAAAAATTGTAAATTGGTATTAGCAGATCCTTTCTGCTGCCTTCCTTGGTGGATTGTGCCAGCTGAACCAGAAAGATGTAGGTTGGTGATGAAATTATGATATCTGAAACAGCAAATTTGTCAGCCAAATTGCAACCGGTCAACCGCATAGCATCTACAGGACATCAAATCTCATTACGAATATGCGCCCACAAAAAAAAATGTCATTGACTGGATGGATGAAGTATCATCGACTACAACAACACCTGAAACACCAGAGAATTCATCTGCATAGAAGGAGGCGGGTCAATAACCAGAAGACCCCTAATGAACATTAAGTCAGGCACATTAATGACAGCTTATTCCAGAATGAATCATTGTTTCATGACATCACCAGTCGTACATCTTCTGGTTCAGCTGGCACAATCCACTGAGGAAGGCAGCAGAAAGGATCTGCCGAATCTGTCTGGAAACACAGGAAGTCCCTAATTGGAATTTTCTCATGAAATTTTCCATTATAGGCCTACCATGTTAATGAGTTTTTCTTTGAATGAACTGTCTTACAATTTGAAGCATTTGAGCTGTCAAGAAATTCTCATAAGCAGTGTTTCCAGGAACTTTTTACAAATTGGAAATACAGTTGCCAACTTAATGAGTTAATTTTGCTTGTCCGATAACAAGAACATAATATACATTTCCATCATGGTAACACATTGTTGGTAAATATTTAAGGTAAATAACATTATAGAGCTTAACAACTTGCTAATCTACGTATCTATTTTTTCTATGGTGACATTCATGTGATATTACAACAATTTTTCAGTAACATCATTATGGTCGTACTTTATGTATAACATATAAAAGTTTAGGCACAAAGTTACAACATATTTGACTAAATGTATTTTCAACACATTTATTGGAAACTATTGTCTAAAATCAGTGAAAATATAACATTAGTCCCTCCTTTAATTTTACAAAATAAGTAATTGGTGTGGGTTGTGCTTGGAAGTTTTCACTTGCTTTGGACTGAACTGAAATGATTATGAACATGAAATCTTCAAAAGAATCTTGAACTTGTTGAACACCTACAGCAAGTGCCAAAAAAATAAATGAATAAACTCAATTATTTGCGGTTTTCAAATTTTTACATCATTTGCATAATAAATTAGGGCTCTAATCAACTTTCTAATTAGTGGGTTGGGGTGGGGGTCTGTTCTCATTGAATAGGGGGTGGGTCTGTTCTGAAAGGGGGAGTCTGTTCTCATTGAAAGGGTGGGTAACTCATTTTACCAAGGACTTGCCAAAAAGCACCCTAAACCAGTATTTCACACCTAAAAAGATTTACCATGATGGCAAAAAATACAGCCCTAAGTAAGACGTTTATTGGTAATTTTGCTACCCTAATCACGTAATCCATTTTTTACAAAACCTGTAATTACCATTTTTTTGACATCCTAAAACATTAACTTTTCTTCCTTCTCTTCTTGCATAAGCCCAACTCATAACGGTGACTCAAATTGTGGTGGTGTTGATGAAAACCCTAATCACATACTCTGAATTTTAAGAAGACCCCTAATGAGTAACTTACGAGTTTGAAAAAAGGTACTGTTTCTTGATTTTTGGTGATTTTAAAATGACCCTTTCATATACGTACTACTGCCTGACGTAAAAAAAAACACTTTTTACGTGAATGTCTTGGTCATGCATGATACTACTCCCCATCAATGTAGTACAGACCCCCAGTCCTGTAAGCACAACAGACTCTATATAGCCTATATATTTCTATCCACACACTTCAATTTAATCCCCATCATAGCTAACTGTGCAACAGACACCCAATAAGGCATCAGGAGTGTTACTCTGGATTACCCTTAACAACTCATCTTTGTCAACTGCTTTCATTTTCAGAACAGTGATTTGGACATAGTATTTTTTTTAAATATTCTCTTTTATAATTTCAAACAAATAACAACTGCTCCAAATGATCGCTACTTGCAATTGAGGTTAACCCATATTTCCCCCTTGATCTGTCTTTTGTAAAATTTTTTTTCATTTTTCTACTTCCCTCCAAAATGGTATAACTAGTTTATTTACCTCTAAACATTCCAGGGCTTAAGTTGGGCTTCGGTGAAAATAAAATGAAAACTGACAAATGCAGGCATTCCATTTCCCCGCCGAACGAAGTTTTGGAGGGGACTATAATGGGCTCCGTCCCGTGTGTCCGTATGTCTGTGAGAAAAATGTTACCCTGAATGGCGTGGATAAAAATGTTAATACCCTGTACTGTACTTTAAAATCCCCCTATATCGGACAACAAAATTCCCTTCGTTATCTGGAATTGCAAATCATGGGCATGCATCGTTTTCCCTCCTGCAATTTGAAAGGTGCGTGATATAGACGTTTAGGTATGCAAATGATCTAATAAATATGCATCATTATGTTATCAGAAACGTACAGTAGATATGCAAAATTCTTTGGCCACATGAAGTAATAAATCTTGGCATGCAATTGTTTCCGCACTTTGAAAGTGCTGACTATGCGGCTTAGGTATGCAAATGAGCTAATGAATATTCCTAATTAATGTATCCTGAAACGGTACATTTGGATATGCACAATCCTCTCTACATGAAAGTCTATTATACCTTCGCTTCTTGAAAGTGCATAATGGCATCTTCCTTTCTTCTGCTATTTGAAAGTGCAGCATGGTATAGGCGGTTTAGGTATGCAAATAACTAATTAAATATGGCATAATTAATGTATCACGAAATGGTACATCAGATATGCAAAATTCTTTTGCCACATGAAGTACATTTGTCCTCATTTTCTTTCACACTTTGAAAGTGCATGATAATATCGCGGCTTAGATGTATGCAAATGAGCTACTTAGAAGTATGAACATATTCATGTTTCGCTGAAACGGTACAATCTGATTGCAAGATCCTTCCTAACAATAATGGCTTAGATGCCATACTCTTTTGTGTGCACATGATATGTGCGGTTTTAGTTTGCGCTTAGGTATGCAATTAGCAATAAATCTGTTGCAATTTAAGGTTTCGCTGCAAACGGTACATCGGCTGTTCAAAATCCTTCGCTACATGAAAGGCTTTGGCATACAATCTATTTGGTGTGAACATGATACGTGCTGTTTACTTATGCAATTGTCATACATTTTCATGAAAGTACTATTATGGCTATATATTTTTGGTGGGAATTACATTTTAGAAGTTTTTGTGAGTTATTCTTAGTTTTAGTTTATTCTTAAGTTCTTTTTGGCGACTTATGGGTGAGTTCATCGATAATGTATTTGTAGAGTTATTTTTTTGGTGAGTTATGGTATGGAGTGCTTTGGACGATTATGTTTTATTTCCAAATTTTTAATTAGTGCAGTTAAGTTGTCGCTTCCATTTGATTGCGAATTCTGCTGGGCATATTTTACGCATCGAGTAATACAAGTTCGCCTTGTTTTAATTGTGTACTGGTCATTTCATTTTGTGTAACACTCCTGACATGCAGTTTTTTTTCTTAATTCCTGCTTACAGGGTAAGCCAGTTGCAGTTACTTTTCTAAAACTGCTGAGATTTCATATGTAATTTGAAACTTTGCCCAAGTATAATATTTTTATTTACAAGCCAAATGTGATAAAAACTCTTTTACAGTGGAACTTAACGCATGGGGTTGATTGATACACTTGAAAATCTCGGTCAAATCTGTGGAATCCGCTAGTATGCAACATTCGGCTGTGCTTAAAAACTTTGGAGTGTAAGTCATACGCAGTTAATTGCACATAACTGGACTTGGGTGTTTGCATAGATATGGTTACTAGACAAGAGGGATTTTTGACAGGTGAAACAAAGTTGCAAGTGTGAATTTCATGTTTAAGGGGGATATGAAGTAAAAATTCTGGAATTTAGTAAGTAGGTCCAGTTTACTTCAACACTTTTTACATTCAAGTCAAGATTCTGAACAAATAATAATGATAAAGTTGGATGAATTTTTTTCCACATGAAACTTCAAAATATTGATCCACTAGAGTGTTTTAGAATTGATTCCTATGTGACCTTTGCGTAATATGGTTGAAAAATTACCATGAGTCATTTCTGAATATGCATTGACTGATTAAGTAAGTTCATACTTGGTCAGAAGAACAACTAACCCAAGGTCCAAATATGGGAACCCTGGCAAAATATAGGTACATTTAGGTACTGTTGTACCTATAATGTGCTACTGTACCTAATATGTACCTATTTCTGGGTACCTTAAAATTGTTTGATTTGGAACCGAAATCTGTATTTTATAGGTATTTCTAAAAAGAAAATTACATTTACCAAAAACCCTGCAAAGTATTTAACTGATGTCACAGTTAAATATCAAAATAGGTTACATTATGGTTACCACCTGGCAAAAAAAGCGTAATTTTAAGGTATATACCTAATAACTACCTCTTGCGACTAAGGTGTAGTAATTTATGTACCTAAAGTTAGATTTGGAAACAGAAATCAGGATATTATAGGTACAAAAATAGGTGATTCTAGGTATTATATACAAAAACAGTTTTATGTTCAAAAAACGGATATTTTAGGTACAGGTAAATTTTGTACCTAGAAATCATCACGTCTTGGGTTTTTTTGAAAAAACTGTAAATTCTAGGGTTATCACCTAACAAGTTGGAAATTTGGAACAAAAACAGGATTTAGTAGGTACAAAAAATAGGTTAATCCAGGTATATACCTAGAATAACAGTTTTCAGTTCGAAAACTGGATATTCTATATAAAAGGTGCTATTTGTAACCCTATCATCAGTTCAAGGTTTGAAGGTTCACTGAATGCAAACGTACATGGCTGTGAAATATACAAGGGACTATGGTATTGTATGGTTAAAACACTTAAAAGCCGTTCATTTTAGACCATTAATGTAGGAGTTTAGGAACAGAGCTGCCAATAGTACTGAATTGTAAATTGTTAGTAGTATTGATTTAACTGTGAAATAAATACTGCAAGATCATGAACAAACAAAAAAAAGAAGAAGGAATGCTGCCATTGCTTTGTTACACAAACCTAACAATACAGATTTCAAAGAGAAATACAAATTTTTGTGACTTTTGGTACCGGAAACTGTTATGTGAAGATTGATGCTGGCTTGCTTGTTAGCAGCTCTTTTCAAGGTAATAGTACAATTCCTTTTGCAGGCCTTTATATCGATTATGTCAAATTGTTGCTTCCATTATGTAAACTCATATGTCCCCACCCCCCTATTAAACTCTTCTTAATAATTTAAGCTTACCTTCATGGCTTCCGTTAATTTCAAAGGGTTTTACATCACAGGTGTGTATTAGTGTTGCAGAGTTAAAACACAAAAAAAACCACTAAATCCATTGAATCCATGGCACAGTACAATATTTCACATATTTTATCCATTTATCCCAAACAATTGCCAAAATGGCACGTTAGAAATATACTTCCCAGTGACCATTACATCATTGAACACCATAGAGTATGTTTGGTTTTGAATCAAAAATTTGACCTTACAGTAATGCTCACGGTTTCATGCTTGTATGGAAAAATATGTATCTGGTCAAAAATAGGTAATTTTAGGTACACGTGCACTGTTATAAAGGGAAACATCAGAGTAAGAAATAGGTTAAATGTCATTTTGAAACACTAAAGCACTGAAGTCTGGAAATAGTATATTCATAGGTAAGGAAACAAAAAAAATAAGTCTTAAATTAGGGAAAGTTAGGTACATTGAAGGGAAGGAACAAGTTTGGATAGTTGGATTTTTTTTTGTAAGGAGTTCAAAAAATAGGTATACAATTTAGGTACACAATAGGTATGGTTTCCTTTTCAGGACTGTGGAGTAGGTACATTTAGGTACATGCTTAATGTACATAAGATGTAACCTTACGCAAAATGGGTATAGATTAGGACATTTCAGGACATCTAGGATATTTAAATGTACCTATTTTTTTGGCCACGGGAAAAGACTGAGATTGACATCTCTTGGACCCAACCCCAATTTTTTTCGAATGTGTTCCATTCACAAAACCGCGATGGCATGCGACCCACACAGCATCAAGAAGTTGAGGGCAAATAACGGAAGAATAGACACCCTGTAAGACTGTTGCAAAAACAAATCAATATACGCAATTCAAAGCTGCAAATTGCAGATGGCAATAATTTGCATCTCTGGTACTGCGTCTGAAGCATCCTCGGGAATGGGGAAGTTGCAGTTCATGCAAGCAAGGATTGATGACATTGCCATAATCAAGTGGTCGTTTTACGAAGCCCAGCCTGGGTTGTGGGAAAAACACAGCAGGCTGGGGCCCATCCAGCCCAGTTGTGAATCGTACGATATGTTGTAGCTTTATTAGTTCTCCATTTGGGTATCATCTGCATTTGGGTTCCATCGTAAACAAAATGAAGGACCATCATTATTGATTCGCATAGGAAATTGGTAGTTGCGCTCTCCGGCAACTATAGTACTGAGCTCACCTAAGAATTGCTATAATTCCAAATGTTAGCAAGGGTGAGGGAGGAATCAATAACCCAGTTACACTTTTATATCCCTTGCTGCTTGAGTATGAAGTAAAAACAGATGAAAAGGAAACTTTGTCACAAAAAGACTTTCTGTAAGATTCATCTAGCGTCATTGCATATATACCTACCAAAAGAATAAGGACATCAGTTTTTTATTACTATGGGGGTGGCCGACCATAGAATTTTTTTTTTTTTCCAATGACAGTAGGCCCTATACTTCCAATGATAGTATTTAATATGTACTGACATTACAATTATGAAGTCAACAGACTTTGACATGATTTATTTTGTGGTGAAAATTAGAAAAATTTTGACAAAATAGCAGTAAATAATGGCCCAAATGTGGCTTAGTCGCGATGACAGTTGGTTAATTAGGTTGTAGCAAAGAACTGAAATGAATCCTGGTTTTGAGTGTGTGAGCCGCCGCTGTAGCAGGTGTAGGGACCATGCGGAGTAGGCGAAGCTGCGGTGGGGGTAGGAAAAGGGGGTGGAGAGGGAAGGAGGGAGAGAAGGGGGGGGGGGGAGGAAGGGGGAGGGAAATTTGGAAAGGATCAGTATAAAAATGGCGACTATGAGTATGAAGGTAATGTATACAGGGGACTGAGGAAAAACATTATTGTCACACGGGTCAATCAAGATCACCATCTGATACTGGCATTCAATGACACATAGCTTGACATCTTTGGATATTCATAGAGAGCTGACTGAATTACTTATGATTTGCGCAGTTTGTTATTAAGAACCTAAAACTGAAATACTGGAATCAAGGTATAAGACAAAATATCGTCAAACGATAGTTAACAGCATCTTCAGAGAATTCACTTCCTTTTTGTCGCCATAAAAAGGTTATGTAAATGATATCTTTCCGATGAGGATGGCTACCTTTATTTATTAAATTTTAAGTATGCGCTTATACGTTTTCGACATGAATATTTGCTAATCCACACGCTAAATGGATCAGGAGTTGTATAGGATGGATATTGCCAATTTTGATGCCATGAAGCCAAATTTCTGGCACCAATTTAGAAAACACTTCCCTGAATGACTTTTACAAAATGTAGTGCATTTTACTTGAGGATCATTATATAAGCAATGTTGAGGGACAACTAGGCACCAAACACGATAAAATGTCATAAATCTTAATACCCTAGGAGATAAGTGGATTTAATCAGAATTTTTGGTGACCAAGGTTTTTTCCGGAGCTTATCCTATGTAAAAAAATGCACTGATTTCAATGCAGTCTTATTTTAAAATGATCAGAATTGTTAGTGCCATGTTTTTAACCATCCTATCCTATGTAAAAAATGTGATGAATCCAAAAAAAAACCCTCTCATTACCCCACTCATGCATTTAGACCATTGGCCAATTTGTATCTGGTTTACTTTAATTTTCTATTCAAATATCTTTACCTTCAGCTTCAACTTCTCTAACATATCTAATGAAGTGCTGATAAACAGATCCCTGTTTAATGCGTTCATGGTACCAGCTTCTGCAAACATTGGTTTCAACAAATGTTATGATCATCGTGCTGTCATTTCCTTGTGGGTAACAAGCCAATAATAACTGCTGCATTGTGGGAAATGTTGCACAGATGAAGAACAAAAAACAAAAACACAAAAACACACACACATATTGTATTTTTGTAAAGCTTTGACGTCCAAAACTCACATAGGAAACACAAATCAAAACAGGGAAGTTTGTGAAGGATTTGATGTCAATCAGGGGATTGGTCAAATCTGATCTGGCAATGGAAAAAAAAGTGCGACTTTACAGTGGGTTGTGGACAGCCACATGTAATGTGGGGCATTCCATCCCCCCACCTTACGTCAATTTTTGAGTACATTTGATCTGACATAATATGATTAAATATCAAGGCTTACAGTCACCAAATGATTCTGTGGAAAGTAAAATATGAATTGTTAAACAAACTTCTGAACACACTTGCAACTAAAAGTAACATCATTTGATATAAATTTAAGTTCAGAATATTTTGTGCGTGTCATGGTTAGGAACGTCACATGATAACAAGTGAGGGACCAGACTATCAGTTGGCATTCCGCACAAATCAATTGAAAAACTAGCTTACCCCCTGCCCTCTATTGGACCTTGCAGTACTCACTGCCACGTTCGTGTGTCTTTATATCTCGCTCTACTGACAGTAAATGACCAAAAAGTGGGCAAACGTAAGCACATACCTTAACAAACTCCTCTTGTGTGAGTACAAGTTTTGAAATTTCTGACAGTAAATATAAGAGAGTACCGGTTCCAAAAATCCATACCTTTATTCTCTAATTTATGTTTTATATTGCAAATTGTTGCAACTTTGACGGTTAATTAAAACTGGCAAAAACTGGAAAATGGTTTCTCCGTTTTTGACCATTTGCTGGTAAAATGGTTTTTGCCAGCAAAAACCGAAACCCGTATGCAGTAAATACATGTTACGATATAAAAGATGCAAGCGGTGCGCCGACTGCCACTACACATACGGGAAATGGCATGCTACGTTGTGTTAAAGAAATATTATGCGAACTGTAGTATATTCTTGTTGCACAGCGCACTTTTGTAAAATGGCCCTTCGAACTCGAAGTGAATATTAAAAACCATCAATACAGCATTTTTAGAACAGGCCATGCACAAATTATAGAACAATTTCACAGAAATTCACAAATTTTCGAGGTTTCCGGTATAAATACTCAAGTTCAAGTCCATTATTATGATTTAGGCCCTATCTTAAAGAAAACCAAATTGTAAAAACGCTACCTGTTTAGGCTGTTAGACCGAGGCCGGATCACGGTACATGATGATGTAGGGCCTAGGGCCTACTTACTAGACTCGGTTTCACTGCAGTCCTACTTAGGCTACTATACTACTGGCATGGATGGCAGTAGTCATGGTCGTAGCAGCAGGCCTAGTACTAGTAGGTCTACTGTAATTGGCCGGGCGACGTGTCTGCCGAAGATGCAGGAAAGAGTCTAACGTAGAGAGCTTATTTTGTATTCAGTTGCCTTGCAGTGTTTTTCGAACACAGCCATATCTTAATCTTGCCTCAATACCGGTTCCAAAGGCGCGGTGGTTGTCAATGTCCGCCTGCCAAAAAAATACTACTGACTGACTGCTACCTCTAGTTATTCACAGCCCGTATCATTAATAAATTCATCCTCATCACGACATATTCAAAATGCTATTTTGACGCTCTTATCATTACTTCCGTCTGTCACCAAGTGTAGCATTCCGAACGCGTAACGAGAACTTAGACCTTTACTGATTTTTGACCTTTACGTTATTTTTGAGCCTGTTGTGTTTTTGACCTTCCATGTTATTTTTCAGACCTTTGCGAAGTTTTTGACGTAACTTTTTTGTGTTGATAACGCGAGAAACTGAGACCTTTACGTGATTTTTGACCTTTACTGAATTTTTTGAAATACCTTGTAAAGTTTTTGACCTTTATGTGATATTCAGACCTTTGCGAAGTTTTGACTTAACTTTGCGGTGATAACGAGACTGAGACCTTTAGCTGATTTTGACGCTTTACGTGATTTTTGAAACTCTTGGTGTAGTTTTTGACCTTTATGTGGGGGGATTTCAACCTTTGCGAAGTTTTGACTTAACTTTGTTTTGATAACGGTAACTTACGCCCTTTAACGTGATTTTTGACTTTACATGGATTTGAGACCTTTGTGAATTTTGACGCTTTATTTGATTTTCAACCTTTGGCGAAGTTTTGACTAAGCTTGCTTTGATAAGAGAACTGAGACCTTTACGTGATTTTTGACCTTTACGTTATTTTTGAAACCTTGGTAAAGTTTTTGACCTTTATGCGATTTTCAGACTTTGGAGAAGTTTTTGACTTAACCTGGCGGTTGATAACGATGAACGAACCTTTAGTGATTTGACCTTTAACGGATTTTGAAACCTTGGGTAAGTTTTGACATTTATGTGATTTTCAGACTTGCGAAGTTTTTGACGTAACTTTGTGTTGATAACAAGAAACTGAGACCCTTTCGTGATTTTTGACCTTACATGATTTTTGAGGGACTTGTGAAGTTTTGACCCTTATGTGATTTTCAGACCTTTGCGAAGTTTGAATTAACTTTGCGTTGATACGAGAACTGCGATCTTTAAGTGATTTTGACATTTACGTGTTTTGAAACGTTGTAAAGCTTTTGACCTTTATGTGATTTTCAGGACCTTGGCGAATTTTTTTTACTTAACTTTGTGTTGATAACAAGAACTGAGACCTTTTACAGATTTTTACCTTTACAAGTGATTTTGAGACATTTGTAAAGCTTTTGACCTTTTATGGTGATTTTTTAGACCTTGTTGTTTTCTGAAGACCTTCTCAGTTTTTTTTTATTAGACATTTGTTGTGTTTTTAGACCTTTCATCAGTTTTTTGAGACCTTTCTCAGTTTTTGACCTTTTGGACACTAACGGACCGCCGCCCATATATTCTCGTGTATAAAAATCAAATATTGAACCGCGAGTGATGGAATAAAGGCCATGGCCCGATTGCTATAGCCCTCGTCCCAAGAAGCCCCCAGATTTACCGGAAGTGGTCAACATTTTGGTATCAGAAGGAAAGCTACTATTTTTCTCATTTACCTGTGAAATCTTAGAGCCAAAGGATGTTTGGTGTGGAAAGGTAGAACGGAAAATGTGCACCATTGTGGTCGACCAATATTAATTTTACACAGTACTCTATGGGCTTACAAAATAACGTTTGCTCTCGCATCCAAAACGGATTGAAATATCGTGCGCGAAAATACAGAGGGGTTTTTGGATGGAATGAGGGCCAACCTATCAGATGAACACGTCATATAGTTAATTCGGGCCATCCCCCTTTAAATCATACAATACATCAGGAAAATAATTATCATTTGTCAAATTTTATGTTTTATAACTCCGTAACCATATGTGTAAGTAGACAAAGTATACTTTTTTTAATCCTTGTAATAAGACGTACACTTTTGGTTACCTTTTTACAGCAATCCAAGCATTTTTCATTTTTTACCACTGTATTGAGAATTTCCCCCACTCCTTGATTCCGCCCACACTTTCACGAGGGTACCCCTCTATATTTTTGTTCATTTTCCCTTCATTTTTTTTTTTTTTATTCATGGAAAAGGAAGCGATGGGAGCTGATGGATGATATGATGCGCAAGATCCTGGAGCAGGAGATATTGTGAATCGGTGGTGATTTCAACGGCCACGTGGGAGAGCACAACTTTGGAGCAGAGGAGATCATGGGAAAGTTTGGTCCGGCAGCGAATGGCTCAGAGAGAAGGTAGTGGCAATCTTGAGAAGCAAGATTGCCATCCTGAACACGTACTTCAGAAAGTCAACATACAAGAGTGGAGACACCTCGCAAGTAGACTATCTGCCCTGTAGGCGAGGAAATATGAAGCATACCAGTGACTGTTCAGTCTTGCCCTTAGAATGTGTCGCTAGAAAACACAGAGTGGTCATCTGCAAGACAGGACGAAAAAACAGACAAAACAGAAAGGGGAAAAGAAGACAAATTTTGAAGCTGAAGACCAGCGTCCGGGAGAATTTCAAGCAGAAGGTATATAGTTGAAAGCACTGGGGGAGGTGCACATTGAGTGGGAATCCTAAGCAAGATCAGAGAGGCAGCCGAAGAAACCCATGGTGAGTCATCAGGCAAGTCAAAGATAAATTGGAGCCATGGTAGTGGAATGAGGCTGTTCAGGAGCCCATTAAGGCTAAGAGAGATTAGAAGAAGACCAGAGACCTTGATAGAAACGCAGGAACCACAAAGGAGGTGAATAAGAGTCAACAAAATGCAGAGAGAAGGTGACAAAAGTAAAAATCTAGCCTACAAGGAGCTCTATGACAGACTGGATTACCAGGACGGTCAATTCAAGCTGTATCATGGCCACAACAACAAACACACAGAGCCAGCTGATGTGTACCAGGCAAAGCTAGTGAAGAACGAGAACGGGAAGGTAATGGCTGCGGATGATGCAGTCAAAGAAGCTACTTCAAACAGCTTTATGATGTGGAAAACGAGTGGAGAGAACAGTGCCAACGAATGTAGAGATGACCTCAAAGGAAGTCCCCGAAGCACTTAAAAAATCAAGAGCGGAAAGTATGTAGGGCCATACAACATCCCAGCAGAGGCTTGGATATGTTTGGGACAAAAGGGTGTGGAGATGTTGAGACACTTGTTCAACAGGATTCTCAGGACGGAAAATGTCAGATGATTGGAGACACAGCACCTGTGCCAATATACAAAATGAGGCTCAAATCCAGGACTACGGTAACTCCGGGGATTTTAACAAAACTGACGCCACATAGAGCAGTTTGCGTTCATGCCTGGGCGCAGCACTACATGCAATCTTCGCGCTGCGGCAGGAGATAGAGAAATGAGGGACAACAATGTCTTCACTGCATCTTTATAGGCTGAGAGAAGGCGTATGATCGTGTGTAACCGAGCCAAAGTATGGAACTGTTTGGAGTATGCGAAATGCGAAAAGCTCATGCAAATTAGTTCAGGACATGTATGCGGGAAGTAAGCTGGAACCACCGTTACGCTTTTGGCGTTACAGTTTGTGTTCATGATCAGCATCGAGTCCATGGCTCTTCGCAATAATCATGGACTGCATAACAGAAGGGGTAAGGAAAGAGGCACCATGTTTGCAGATGTGTGGTGGCTGTATAGGGACAAAGGATGAAGCAGAAGCTTGCCTGGAAGACAGAGGTATGAAACTAATCAGGAAGAAGACACATTACTTATGTTCTGGCGGTGGAAAGGAGAATGCGGAAATGCAGGGGTGGAAGCGACGAAAGCTACTGACTTCAAGTACTGGGTTCGACGGTCCCAGAGGATGGATGTTCTGGAAAAGTGATAAGAAAGCGGATACAAGCAGGATGTAATGGCTGGAAAAAGGTGACAGGAATGATGTGCAATAAGAAGGTACCACCGAAAGTGAAAGGAAAGATGTACAAAACCATGGCGAGACCAGCTATGTTGTATAGAATGGAGGCAGTGGCAGTTACCAAGAAGCAGGAAAGGCAGATGGGGGTGGCTGAAATGAAAACTCAGAAACGAATCTATTAGAGACAAGCTAAAGGTGGGAGAATTTGGTGGTAAGTTAAGGGAGGCTAGATTACGTTAGTGGGGGCACCTCGGACGCAAGGAGCAGTCCTATGTTGGAAAACGGACGATGGAAGTCAACGTAGGAAGCAGGAAGAGAGGGGGCCCAAAGCAAAGATGGGCAGTTTGTGTCAAGGAGGTAGGAATACTTGCGGTAGGAATAAAACCAGAAGAAGAAGAAAATTTGATTCAAATATCAAACTATAGCTGGAGATGAAGAATTCAAAGCTACTCAAGAGAATTACCTCATACACACTGGAATAAACTGCGTAGCTTGACCGGTCGCTGATCCAGATCATGTTACGTTGCAAATTCATTAAGTCTGGGAGAAATTCTTCGTACTGTTTTACGGTAACACACTCATCTCCAACTGCAATTTAGAATATGAAAAGATATCGTGTTCATCTCTACAAAAATTGCTGTATTGTTGACAAAATATCGATATCACAATCGTCTGTCTTCTAACGAGTTTGGATAATTATGATTTAAAACAATTTAACACTATTTTCGAGTTTCATACATTTTCAACGAGTTTTGAACAATATTTAATTGATGACAACTATATCCAGATGGAAAATTACTACCAACTTGACGATCACCGCAAGAAAGGGAGGTGGCGCAATTTGTCTTGTTAGATCTAGGAGCAATTTCACCCTAAACACAAGGCAAAGGGTCCGCTCAGTGATTTTTGAAAAGTTGGAAAAAATGGCATTTAGGGATTTTAGGGATACACATCATTTAGATATGAAGGAGAAAATCCAGGTGGATGGATGGGATATACCCCAGTACCACAATGGAAAATAGCCTATTTAGTATCCACTAGTGAATGCCTTTTCTGTTATAATAATACATGCTAATTTTCGCTGAAACGAACTGTAGGATTTCAAATTGTTTTCATCAAAAGTTGCCCAATATACAGTTGTTGAATTACAAGAACAATTGACCGAAAATATTCTTGCGTTAAAACGCGACACGCGGGAAACGAAATTCTGGGCCCACATGGACCCCCCCCCCATGCACTCTTAAACTAACCCCGTACCTATTTTCAATTTATATGGATGCATTTTGGCTGTGGAATTATAATTTACTTAGCGATACGTTTATCTCACAGATACACGATCCGCTTAGCTTACAATCACGCTAAACACCTTTCTAGAACGCGGGTCAAATTGTGTTTTTTTCGCGCAATAAGTAAGAATTTTTTTTTGACCTTTGAATTCGTTTTTCTCCTTCACTGATCCAGTAATATTGTACTTTTGGTAACAACAAAAGAAAATTTCTGAAAACTGATTGATTGCTTTAGGCAAATTTTATAAGTCGAATAAAAAGTGTTAATTTACTATTTACAACAAAATAAATAATGGAGAAAGAAAGAATGCAAAATAAAACTTAAGAGAAAACGAAGAAAGCAAAGAGAAAAAAGTATAATTCTCACCATCGTTTTCACAACCGGGTGCCCCAATTCCGAGATGACTCCGTATCTCCTCTGTCAAGCGGGTGTCCATATCGTACAGGTATAACTGAATAGTGTCAGTGGTTATAATGGCATAGGACACAAACATAGGATTGTATGGGATATCTTTACCACGTAAATTAAACAACCCTGTGTATTGAAGAGAACAGAAAATTATTTTGCGCATCTGAGTTAATACTTTAACAATGCCGTTTATATAACCAAACGCTTAGCAGTATTAGATGCCAGGCCATTCGGTATTGAAGTCCTCAAATACTTTCTTTAACTTTCTGATTACTCTCACATTATCTTGATATGGGTTGATTTTCTTGAATAAAGTTGGAACAATGACCAATTTGAGTATTCTCCATTTTGAGATAAAATTATATTTTATTTTATTTCTGTATGTAATACGAGAAAGGATTCCTAGCAGGAATGTACCTTATTTTATATGTAAGAGAAAATGGAATTCCTCTAGTGCTACATTGAGAATGATGTAATGTGTGTATGTTTAGAGATCATTCTAGAAAAGCCATACCACTAGATCGGTGATTTTCCAGCTATGTTGCAAAACAAAGATTGAACCATATCCCTTTTTTTTCCATCGATTTTTGTTAATTTTGTGTGAGATAAATATCTCATAAAAATGTACTTATCAAATCCGTTTTAATTCCAAAAGTTACTGACATTATTTGGTTAATTATATATCTTATAATCATGAATAAATTATTCGTTTTATAATTTTAAGATTCTTTATCACCCATTGGAAAAAGGAGAAAAAAATCGAATGGCTCACATGCGATTTCATCAAGCTTAGTCACAACAAGAGCGTCAGCTCCGGCTTCGGTCAACTTGGCGCGGATGCTTCCTGTGCCTGGAAATGCCCAAATCTTCTCTTGCCAAGTTTCACCTTTACAGAAAAGCAAAAACAAAACAAAAACAAATAAAACAAAAACAAAACATAGATTATCAATGAACTGGTACATTCGATAATATTCAGACAATTGCATTAATGTTTGTTGTGTAAGATTCTTGTACTAAGGGTGGTATCATCATTCTGAGATAGGTGCCAAATCTACAGGGGTTGTAAATATATAGTATGTGCGCTTTTCGTGCTTTTACTACAAAATATATGAAACTTGAAATACCACACATTTTAGGCCACGGCACTTTAAAATATTGAAAAAAAAAATAAAAACCTTGTCTTTTAAGTAAAATCTTAGCAACGTTGAGCAAAAGCTTACGCAAATCAAGGTATATTTATATTTTGGCCCAACTTTTAATGAAATTTTACACTAAATATCATGAAGATTCCTTTTTAAATCAATTTTCAGTAAAATTATTTCAGGTGTAAAATGTTAGGTCTCACAAGGCTGTGCTTATCCCATGACCGATAGGTCGTTGGGAAGTCAGCCGCAGCGGGGTACCACAGGGGTCGGTGGGGTGCTGATGAGGTAATCTACAGACTTGCCACTCCACTCTATCAGGTTGTCAGCCCACTGTTTCCTCTGGCAATCTCTGGACCAGGAGCCATTGGCATTATCTTGCAGGATGGTCTTGGAGAATGTGTTGCTTCCAACCACAATACCGAATCAAAGGAATTCCTCGTTTTAATTGTCGTGAGCAGAGGGTTCAAGGAACCAAGAAGAATTCTTCTCAACTGTGTCACGAATTCATTGATTTTGTGATCTTTGTAAGAGATTCCTAGCAGCCGTCTCAAGTATTTTATTACAATTAACATAATTAAAACACAAAATTTAAATGTGAAATAACATGACAAATCCCTTATGAAGTGTAGAAAGCTAAATTTCATCGCTTGTCTTAAATCTTGACCAACCTATTATCGATTTTGATCACTGAAGTAGCAATCTTTGTCCCAGCGAATACGTATTCGTTCGCAATTTATCTGGTTTGCTTTGAGATATTTGGACACGCCAAGCTATCGAATACGTATTCGATTGTTTGTGAAATCC
Source organism: Ophioderma brevispina (assembly GCA_023653785.1). Taxonomy (NCBI): domain Eukaryota; kingdom Metazoa; phylum Echinodermata; class Ophiuroidea; order Amphilepidida; family Ophiodermatidae; genus Ophioderma; species Ophioderma brevispina. The sequence goes on along the minus strand of JAMKCH010049087.1, from coordinate 31,490 downwards.
TTTTTATACAAATGGGTGTTATTCGACGGGGACTATTTTGGGTAGGAGATGTAATTTCATTTTTATTTTTGGGTACAATTAAAGAGTACATAAAATGCAACCAGAATCAAGCATTAACTCAATTTGACCAAAAAATCAGATTCGACACTATGTCGTGATCACGACGATATGAATGAGCCAAGACGCTTGAAGGAGTCAACGTTTTCCTAGCAGGTGTCGTTTATATTTAAAATATATCAAGCTGTCCCTCAAAAGTGTTAACACTCGGGACAGAGGAATTTTGTTTAAAACTAAAATACGCATGGATCGTTGTTCGGCATGCTTTTAAAGCCAAAACTTTTATTTGCCGTTTATCTCATTCCAATCCGATATGTAGAAGAAAAGATATGCTTCGTCGAAAAAGAGAGTGCAAAATCGGATTGGTCCGATTTGCATTGATTACATTTGTAAGATTGCACTGCCATGAAGCATGAATTTGCAAGTTATTGATTGACTATTGAATCTAATAAAGGCATTGACAATGCCTTTTGAACTTCATTGTGATCAATTGCGTGTGAACATTATCTTTAAAATTATGATCTGCGATACTTTGGTGTGTGTTTTCAAACAAATCAGTCAGTTCTTTCATTTGCAGCGGACTTAGCTTTATCAAATCTCTCAAAATTACACAGAATGCTAAAACCAAACCAAAGCAAAGAAACACTCATACGCTTCTGTATTGAATTCCCAAAGCTTCCCAAGGGAAGCTATATGATTCTCTAGAGAGAAATGAACAACAAAAACACGCAAACAAACAAACAAGAAAAATAAACTCTGAAAATAGGCCTACATGGACTAGTGAAGCATGCGGAATTGAAAATAAAGACACCCGAAGACGGCTCAACAGACCCATATTGGACCAATGGCCGGCAAGAAGTCAAACCATCTCTCTTTTAGAAGAGCGGTTGTGGTAGATCCATAAAACATGGTGACAGGAATCTCGAAGTCGTCCCACAACAGAAAAACACAGCAAGATCTATTCGTTTCCCTTTTAAAATGGACAGAAGATGTGTTCTGAAGTCAAGTGTAATCCTGTTGCGTCATGCATTTCAAATGCTTAAAGGCAGAAATCGGACCAATCTGATTTGCACTCTCATATTTGATGAAGCATATCTTTTGTTCTACGTTTCGGATTGGTATGAAATGAACGACATATAAAAGTTTATTTTATTGGCTTAAAATACCAAACAAAAACCCATGTGTACTTTCTTTTACCAAAATACCCTTGTCTCGAGTGTAAACATTTTTTGGGACAGCCTGTAATTTTAGAGCATTATTTAATCTTTATTTTTTAGAATATTTTGTATTTGTTTGTTTGTTTTTGTTTTATTTTGTCGTCGGATAATATAGCGTTATTTCTATTAGTTTGCACCCATTGAAAAAAACCGCCACGATTTTTCAGGCTGCGAGAAAACTACATAGTCCAGTGGTAGAACCATATACCTTGCATATAATCTTGCAAAATAGTCTGCACGGAATGATTTGATGATTTCTAGGCATCATTGACCCGGTGATTCCAAATCTTTATGATTCAACTTTAGCATCTTTGAACATTTTGAGATATGGAAGGGGGTAAATTAACAGGGGTCGTATTTGTAAACGTTCATATGGGATTGTGCTAAGGATTGAAAAAGGTATAGTTTGTTATATCTAGGACAATTACTTTAAACACAGTAGGCTTAAAATGGGTCAAGGTCACCCTGGGGTAAAAAATAAATAATGCACAGATTTCTCTCAAAATGGGCTCAAAATCTACATGCTTATAGATAGTAATGTAAAATACATGTTACGTGATTTGTTGGATATTGGAAATACAATTAAAGGGGAAATAGTGTATGACCCACAGGGTCTATGGGGGATCAGCACTCTGGCCTCTGTTAGATACCTTTGAGCTGATTAACATAAAATAAATGTATATTTCCTGTTGTAACATTAGCATACGAACAATTTGAAAAAAATTTGTATTATGTATTACATTGTGTGTATAAGTGTATAAGTATAAATGATTCAACTTTTAGCCTCTTTGAACATTTTGAGATATGGAAGGGGGTAAATTAACAGGGGTCGAATTTGTAAACGTTTCATATGGGATTGTGCTAAGGATTGAAAAAGGTATAGTTTGTTATATCTAGGACAATTACTTTCAACACAGTAGGCTTAAAATGGGTCAAGGTCACCCTGGGGTAAAAAATAAATAATGCACAGATTTCTCTCAAAATGGGCTCAAAATCTACATGCTTATAGATAGTAATGTAAAATACATGTTACGTGATTTGTTGGATATTGGAAATACAATTAAAGGGGAAATAGTGTATGACCCACAGGGTCTATGGGGGATCAGCACTCTGGCCTCTGTTAGATACCTTTGAGCTGATTAACATAAAGTAAATGTATATTTCCTGTTGTAACATTAGCATATAGGTCATGAGCCCATAACCGAAACCCTGCACCCCCCCCCCCGAGGATTTTTGGAGACCACTATTTTTGGAAACCTTATACATATAGCTATCAAAATCAGGTTGTCTGCAAAATCCCCATCCTGGGTTAAAGAGTGAGGGCGCTTTTTTCAAAATGGCGGCCAATATTCACTTAATGCCCTTTTTGAAATTTTTATATCTAATTTTGATCAAAAGTCATGCACTATGTGACTACTTAGTTGCACCAAAACACACCAAGGAATAGTTGAACACTTTTTGGCATGCTTAACCTGCCTCTAGAGGGCGTTTATAATTTCAAAATGGCCTCCAAAACAATGAAACACCGTGTATTTTACACATTTAATGCCTCTTTAAAGGCAAAATGCCCGTGTCACCTAATTATATACTTTGTCATGCACCTGTGGATTAGTTTGAGGTAAATTAAACACTTAAAAATGAAGTAGTTAGCCTTTCAAGTCTATATATAGAGGGTGCTTTATGTAAAAATGGTCTATGACTTACTATACTCTAGACCACAACCACAGCCTTCTTAATCACTGATCACCTTTAAAACCGCATAACCATGATTTCTTGAGTCTTGATGTGGTGACGGATGGTTACTAAGTGAGCACAAGCTTCTTAGTATATTGCTGATTGGATATGTTATGTGAAAGAATCACCCCCCCCTCATGCATAACTGATACCAAAATCATGGTAGAGGAATTTTTTCCGGGTCTTCTGTCTCACGCCCCGCTATTAAGAAAATTAAATAACACACAGATGGTTGGTTGTGGTCTATGTGGGCTCAGGATGGAAATGCCCCGGGGGAGGGTGCTCATGCCTCTCCTGTTCGGCATCTATGCCGTCACCCTCCTGAGAGTGCGGAGCCGGTCGTTCCGTCTCGAAGACAAGCTTGGAATTGGCACCAGGATGCAGATTTCAAAGGAGATCAAATGGACCTTTAAGATGGGCTCGCCCCTTATGTAAGGATAAGCATCAGCGCGCAATCCGATCCGGGGCACAGGTGTATGCTTTCCGTCTGCGCGGCTGTGCCAGGCTCACTTTTGAGTGAACTGGTCTGGAGCGCTCCTGGAGCACTGTGATAGTCTGATACTTATGAGTCACCTTGGACTGCACTCTTATATGACCCACATCGGAGCATGGCGTAGCTAGGGGGGCAAGGAGGGGGCACAGCCCCGGACACCACCTCAGGGGGCGCTGAATTATGTTTCGAAAATAAAAGGAAAAAATTACTGTGTGATTTTTGATGTTATTGTCACATGCAGTATAGATCATCCGCTTCAAGATAGTGAGATAACTGAAATCTCTCTCCAAGGCACTAAACCTGAGATGTTCCGGGGCTCCGTCATCTGACCAGCCGGCCAGGGGCAGTTAAGTTCATCTGCTTCAAGATAATGAGATAACTGAGATCTCTTAGAAGGCACTCAAACATGCTATTAACTCAAGAGCTTCCACGGCCTCCGGACCCTGGACCCCTCAGGGGCTGTATAGTTCATCAGCTTCATGGTTGTGAGATAACCGAGAGCTCTCCGGATGCGCTTGAACATGCTAAACCTCAGGAGCTTCTGGGGCTCCGCCTCGCACCCCGCAACGTTCAGCATAGTCATCTGCTTCAAGTAAGGACATACCCCTCTCGAAAGCACTGAACCATGTTAAACTCAAGTGCTTCCGGGGTCTCTGCCCCTGAACCCCCACAAGGGCTTTCCCCAATTACCCTGTATGCCCACATGCCCTGCGATCGACGGAGCTTGCCCTGTTTGCTCATTGTGGAGTAATGCTTGCCCTTTATGGGTAGGGGTTCAATAATCCGAAGCTTGCCCCTTCGTTGATGCTTCCTGCCGGCATGTCGTCGGGTGTCATCGGCCAACTCCAGCGGACACTTATACTCAGCAGCGGAGCATGCATGAGCAGTAGCTGCCAATTCTCTTGTATGGGAACGCCCCTGCGTTTTGGACAGAGTCCGGCTGCTGACGCCTTAGTCTGGGGAGTTTTCTTCGCAAGTCCTTTTGAAATAGTCTCCAGGATTTAGGGGGATTTGGCTTGTGGAAAGAAAGACGTGCCTGTCAACAAGTGGCCAAGCTACTTTATTGATGCTTCGCGTAGGACTGATGGCGGTGTCTCAGCTGATTGAGATCCAGAATCGGGCGATCAAAGGTTTCCTTGCAGAAGTGGTCTATACCTGGAAGCATATCAGGACACTGGAGCATCGCTGGTCGGCCCAATTTTGTGCAACAATGCACAGACAGGACTTTCAGAATTCATGAAGCAGCCAGACAATTGTACCACCTCCTGCAGATTCACATTTGAGACCACTGTTTTGATAAGTAATAAGACTTTCAAATTTTTTAATAATCAATTGGCGAACACTTTTAAGCAATGCGTTTGCCCTTTTGGTATAACGAGCTTAATGCAGGCTCCTTTGATTCAGAAATTGTCTTCTCTTTCCGTCCTCCCTCCTCCTCTTTCTTGAGTCATCTTCTTCTTCTGTATCAGATTATTCTTTTCTCTACTATTTGTCCGACGACAACTCTTGTGGCAATCAACTCTCCTGATGGCCACTTGTATCTATGCACACATCATTTAACTTCCAACCATGATCATCTGGTGGGGAATTTCTGGCTCTGCCACATCTCTGGTACCAAATCAGGTGCTTGATAATTTGCTTTCTGATGTGCATCCTCAACAATCTCTCATACAGTGCTCTGGCACATCAGTCCGATCTTCCAAGGCTTAGGAAGGCATCGATATAGATGTACTTGTCACGTTTTTGACTTAAACCCTCGTCACCTAATCATTTTTTTTATTTTAACAAACTCCGACCCTTCCCCCCCTTGATTTTCGTTACTGACAACCCGATTCCCTGTAAATTTGTGTACCACAGGGTACTTAGAGTTCCTTCTTTCTTGGGAATCAAAATAGTGCCAACATTCCCAATACGTCGTCACTATGACGTCATATTTTGGAGGAAAGTATGAAATACATCTACTGAATATAGGGTGGGAACATTGATATTTCGCAATTTTAGCGACTCAAAAAAACATATTTTAGCACTAAAATGCTCTCATGTGATAAAACTCGCATTTTCCATCAAGTAGATTCCATAAAAACCTCATGAAATTGGATTTCCTAACATTTTTGGCAAAAATTGAATTTTCCCCCTATGTGTGTCTTGGAAATTGACAATTTTGCTAACATGCGAACTTTTTCCGTCATTGTTACGTAATGCTCTAGCATGTTGGTACCTCATTTTGGTATCACTGGAAAGAGGAGGACCATAGCTATCCATTGGTACAATGCCTTGTGATATTTCTGTGTTGTGCTACGCATGTTGGTACGTCTCTCCCGAAAGGGGATGGTTGCATTTTGGCAGCCATTTTGAAAAAGCCCCCTCCACCGTTTTTAAACCCAGGGGTGGGATTTTTTGCAGACAATAACCTTAGTTCAATTGCTTATGGTATAATCTTCACAAAAATGGTTGTCTCCAAAAATCCCCTGGTGGTGTGCAGGGGGTTCATGGTAGCGCCGTAGTCTACTACGACACTGTTTGAAATCACTTTGAAACTAATCGGATTAATATAAGTGTTTACTCCCCGCTCCCATGATGACCTTGAACAGTTTTTGATATGGTTGTAGATATAGGAAACGTTATCCTTTTTTTAATCTTTAACCAGTTGACCATGTATATACAGCCTGTCTCAAAAAGAATGGTACAAATCAAAAACCGATTTTTTTTCAATATTATATCTCAAAATAAGTAAGTTGTTTTTGTACATCACATTAAGAGAAGATTCAGGCTTTCCAGATTTTTTGTTTCACATCTCATTTGCTTGTTTTCATGGGAGATAACTCCATTATTGCGGAACATAAAAATCGATTTGTGCCACTTTCTTGTAGGAAAACGTTCAAAGAATTAGTTAAACATTAAGTTATTAACACTTGAACAATATGAAATTCTTAAAAAGGGATTAACTACAAAAAGAACTCTAAACGATCGAAAACAGTTACGTTAATGGTGGAAGTTATGATCAGAAAGTTCTGGATTTAAGATAAAGTGAATAACATGCGACATACTGTTGTTTGTTAGAAGAGAGACCATGGAGGGGGTACAAGCAACCGGGCAGAGAGTGTTTTTAGGTCTTGATATCATGAAACGCAAATTCCTACCAACACTCTGATACTTTGGTGCCAAATTAATTTTATTGACTTCAACAATTAGTAATGCACCAAGATAGAGCAATATTTCCCAAGTAGGATCTAAATTTTCAATAAAATTTTTATTTTGGTTGCAATTACTTCCTCGGCATGATTTTAACGATACCAAGTTTTGTAATAAATTCAAAGCTCACTTTCATTGACGTGCAATAAATATGCGGGGGGTGTCTTGGTTTTATTTTTTATGAAAGAAGATATTTATCATTGAATGATTATGTTATATAACTATTAAAACTTGTGTCGATAAAAGTAGACTTCCTTTTTTTCATTATCCTGTGTATTGTGTTCTTCTTTTGTCAAGTGGCAATCTTTTGTGAGCTTCAGAAGCAGCATGGCATACTGGGCAAAACACTCTGTAAACTCTGGCCCGTGCCCATAAAAGTGGCACAAAATCGATTTTGGTATATCGCCGTAAAATGCTTATATCTCTGGATTGACAAAGGAAATAAGATGAAACAACACCATTGGAAAGCCTGGTCTTTGTTTTTAATATTATTCCAGTAAGATTACTTATTTGGAAATTTCATATTTACAACCAATTTTTTCTCTGATTGTACCATTTTTTTTTTGAGACAATGCTGTAACCCCTTTTAACCTCGTGTGAAACATTTACAATTTTCACCCTGTTAATTTACCCCTTCCCTATCTCAAATGCATCCCGGTGACAACTTGCCTATGGAGATTTCTGGAATCAGCAGGTCAATATTGCCTAGAAACCATCAAAACAATTTGGGTGCTAACTCTACTCTTTTGCAAGGCATGTGGGCCTACCGCAGGACTAACACTGAAACAAGAAAACCTGCTCACGTTTGTCGAAAAAAAAGGCCAATCGCCACCAGTCTTGGGGGAGCAGTCTGGCGTTTTTTTCTATCAAATAATCGGCTATGTGACTGAGCGCTATGAGCCTACGCAATCGAACGCCAGGCCTGTGGGTTTTAACACAGCACCTCCCTCTCTTAGGCGACTAGTACTTTCTAGTTGACGAACTATACCTAGATCAGTTTGCATCTTTTTCAGGATTGGTTGGCTTTATTACTACGAAACAAATAAGCCCTCCTTTAAAGTACACACTTTCATTGTCGGCGCTAATGGCAATGCAAGCCTGTTACTTTTAAAGGACCTCCTTGTTTTTTGGAGTTTCCGTAACCTGACCCATCTGACAAACTCCTTTTCTGATACAATTATCATGATTATGAATTCGGAAACCTTAAACGGAATAAACCTACCTGTCTTTTTTGTTGTCTTGAATCTCATCGCATAAACAATCATGGACCTCACGATTGGTTTGAGTAGCAACCAGCTTTCGAGAGGCAGCATGTTAAGACATATCATCAGAAAATGGTCCTTTTTTGGCACTGTTGCAAATCGGTTTATGAAATGGTAGGTCTGTCTGGATGTCTGTGTGTATCCACATCAAGGTCAACATTTGTCCACATATTTTATTCTACTGCAGCTATTGATAGTCAAATTTACGTATGCTGCTCCTACCTATAACATTCAGAGCCCCTTAGGTGTTTCCCTGCTTTGGTCCCAGGGTGGGAAACGATTGAAAACGTCAACATTGTACAAAACAGTTAAATATTTTACCTGTTTTTTTTCTTACTTGAGCTAATCCAGATAAATTTGAGTATATTCAAGGAGAGCACAAGCCGGTACTTTCTATAACGTTTATGATCCCTTCGTGTTCCCATGGGTGTATCATAAGAAGGAGGAAACGAAAAAGGTCAACATTACACAAAATTGCAATATTTTTTTCCAGAGTAACAATTGCAATAAAACCTGGTCATGTTATAGGAGACCACAAGCTGCTACTACATGTCATTCAGGACGTCTGGGGGTACTCCCCTGAGTCTGTCATAGGCAGTGGCGTAGCCAGCTTTTTTTTCAGGGGGGGGGGGAAAGGAGGGGCACATATATTTTCAGGAGGGCAAGCATATTTTAAAATTTGTTGGTATAGTATATGGCCTATGTAAATCACTAATTTTTCAGGGGGAAAGAGGGGGCAAGATTCCCCCCTTTTTTTTTTTTTTTTTTTTCTGGCTACGCCACTGGTCATAGGAAAGAGAAATGTGACAAAAAGGTCACCAACACTGAACAAAAGGCCAATATTTTGCTATATCTTTTTAGGAACAATAGAGGTAAATCCTGGGCATGATTATTATAGGAGGGCTTGAGCTTTCATCACCCATGCCACTCTAACTCCCCGAGGTACTCTTCTCCTGAAAAGACTGCAGAATCCATCCATACCGTCATAGCATAGTGGTGGTTTACAGATTCTTTTAAATAATTTCGACCGGTTTCGCAGATTTGTGACATTTGGTTCTTATTAGTACTTATGCCGATGACACTACTTTGTATCTTCATGATGTGAAATCTCTGTGTAGTGCAATTAATGTTCTTAATTCTTTTAAATGTTACTCTGGGCTTACAATAAATCTAAGTAAATGTGAGCTTTTGGCTTTAGGTTGTTACAAGCATGATCCTCCAGATGTTACATCTTCAGGTTTAAAATTGTCTGTTGGCCCGATCAAGCTTTTGGGTATTGTTTTGCAGCAAGATTTGAATAATATGTATGAGCTCAATTTTATACCAAAGCTTGAGAAACTCAAGAATATCTTGAGGATTTGGTCTTTGAGAGACCTTACACCTATGGGTAAGATCACCATTGTTAAAAGTTTAGGCCTTTCTCAGCTTATTTTTCTTTTGTCCGTTTTAACAAAGCTTCCTGATGAGTTTTTTAATCAACTTGACACCGTGATTTACAATTTTATCTGGTCAGGTAAACCTGACAATATTAGTAGGAAGACCATTATTGGTGATTATTCTGTTGGAGGTCTTAGGATGTTCCATTTTCCATCAATGGTTAAAGGTCTTAGGATTGCTTGGGTGAAACGTCTTTTAGATGACAACAATAATGGCAAATGGAAGTGCTTTTACAATTTTTATCTTAAACATCTCGGTGGTGATCTTATTTGTAATATTAAACCGAATGAGATCTGTATATAGGTAAGTCTATAAGTAATTGTTTTATTAAGGAGGTTGTAAATGCTTGGGCTTATGTGGTGTATGATTCTGATTACTCAAACTCCCGTTACCAAATACATGTATTATGGAATAATTCTGCTATTAGAATTAATAACAGCACCATCTTTAAATGTAATTAGTATAACAGTGGTATAAAATATTTTAATGATATCCTGTTAGACGACGGTACGATTATGTCGTATGCTGCTTTTATAGCAAAATACCAGTTAAAATCCAATTTTATGGAATATTTTTCATTAATCTATGCAATTCCATTATGTTGGTAAAGAAGTGTCCAGGCGGTGGATGAGGATGGTGTTTGTGATAATCCCAATATCGAGTTGCTTTCTAACATCAGGAAGACTAATAAAGTTTGTAGGTTGATACACAGTATCAAAACCCCCTAGTGGTCACTGTTGTTTAATGATATAAATCTTGATTGGGTTGAAATATATTATATCTTTATCCTCCAGATTGCAATACTTCCAATTTAATCTTTTGCAAAGATTTCTATCCGTGAATAAATTGGTCTACCAAATGGGTATTATTGACTCTCCTCTTTGTACTTTTTGCAACAGGGAAGTTGAAGACCTTGTGCATCTCTTTTGGGAATGTCATTTTACTTCTGCCTTTTGGCAATCTTTTCAATCTAGAATTTTAAATAATATTCAAAATCTTACTATGAAGGATGTTTTGTTGGGTATTTCGGATGTTCATAACCGCAAGTTTAATTTTGTTGTCCTTCATGCTAAATATCATATTTATAATCCTAGGTGCAATAAAGTAAAACCTGATATCATCACATACTGTCTTATCTGACGAAATATTGAAATAGATAGATCACTATGTGAAAAACTGTATGTGAAGATCTGTATGTGAAAAGCGTAAACAGACTGTTTTACGAACAACGTTAATTATACTCCTATTGAAATTACGTGTAAATGAAACATAAGACAGTATGTGAAATCGCGATATGCAGATTTGAGCTTAATGATCAAAATTCTTAATTAATATCTCACTAATTAGGTCACTTTAAAGATTGTAACTTTGTGCATATATAGACCATAACATTATAAGTACATATGCAAAATATCTCAAAAAAGTCAAAAATGTCAGATAAGACAGTATGTGATGTGGGCGACTGAGAAGTATATTGCTTTAAGAACAATAATATTACAGGTTGGAACAATATCATTCTTTAAATGTATTGTTCTTTGCATTTATATCTATAATACATGTTATTTGCTTTTTTTGTCCTAGATAATTGAATTTGTAATTTTATGATATATATTTTTTTTCTTGATGATGCAATAAATGGTAGAGCCTTATGGATCTACAAAAAAAAACATTTGGTCTCCACCATGAAGAAATTTTCCAACACATTTCAGAAAATTGTGAAAATGTGACCAATATCTAAACCAAAATAGCATGAAGAAAATTAATAATGGTCATTTATTTCCAGAATGAGACTTATAGTAGTGGTACATCCCTTAGATTTGTGTTGCTTACCCCCGGGGTGATCGTATAGACTGACAACATCCACAAATCCCCTGAAAATTTAGTATACTTAAATTGGGTCATTCCCCTTTAATACAAAATTAGGCAATTCACCGAATGCATATGTCGTCTGTCTCGCAGTTTGTGAATGGGGACAAAGGTCAAATGAGGTCAATGAAACCAACATGTGGGGCACTAACCAAGTACCAGTAATTCATTCAGGTGTCATGAAAATCGCTCGACACATGTAAACCCCATCATTTGATATATCCGGTTTGTACATAAGTCAAAAGGTCATAAGTCACCAGGGTCACATGAGTTCACCATATGTGAGACACTACCCAAGGACCCATGCAAATCCAAGTGTCATGAAAATCGATCGACATCAGTAGGGCGTAACCCGGGGGCGGGGGGGGGGGTGTGGAGCATGGGAAGCAGCCTTCCCCCTTGTGGGAAATCTTCCCCCCCTTGCCCCTTAAAAATATTTAATTTCTGCACACAGCAACATATACCGTGAAAACAACATAGATATATACTATACTAACAAATTTTAACATATGCTTTTCCCCCGGAAATATGTATGCCCCTTGCCCCTTCCTGAAAAAGCTGTTGACGCTAAACTGGTCACATGCGTGTGAAACACCAGCATGCAATTCGATAGTCTTAGACTAGTCTTGTTCAAGATGCTGACGGCTATTTCCCCTTTCGAGGTACATCCCCGTATATAACCACAGGGCCGTCTAGAGGCCCATGCTTAACCTTACACATTAGTAGAGTAAAGATAGCACATGACCCCCAAAAATTGCAACAAAGGTTTCTTGGGCATGTTCTGTAGAATAGATTAGGTCAGCCTACAATATAAAATCAAAAGGTGTCACAAAATCGAAGTCCCAGAAAGTGTGTCAACTATAACATAAACAAATGGCCGCCATCCGCCCATTTTGAAAAACATAAATCCTCACATCTCTGGCATAAATGCGCTAAAAGGACAAACAAGTGTCATTTCCTAATAATTCTAGCATACCAAGCCATTAAAAAGGGTTTTATTAAGTTTGAGATATCATCTGACCTCTAATCCAATATGGCCTCCATACCGCCATGTTGGAAAAGTAAGAATTCTTGTATCTCTGGTACCGGGTGGGCCAAAACGACAACAGATGTCATTCTATTATTCTAGCATAAAAAATCCTTAAAATTGGTTTTATTTATGAAGTTAGATATCATCGATCTTTAAATGTCAATAATGGGCCGCCATCCTCGCCATGTTGTATAAGTAAAACAAATTCTTGTAATCTCTAGGTCGTATGGGCCAAAACGACAAACATAATTGTCACTTTTCACTATTAATTCTAAGCATAACAATCCATTAAAAATGGGTTTTATATGAAGTTGAGATATCATCTTTGACCTTTAAATGCAATAATGGCCGCATCCTCCATTTGTAGTACAAATTCTTGTCATCTATCTCTTGTACGGATGGTCCAAAAACGACAAACCAAAATGTCATTTTCTATTATTCTAGCATAACAATCTATTAAAATGAATAGGGGGTTTAGGAATTGAGGATAAACCATCTGACCTCTTAAATACCCCTATGGCCTACATCCACCATGTTTTAAGTAAAAATTATTTTAATCTTCTGTCACCACTGGGCCAAAATACAATATATTGTTATTTTGTTTTTATTAATTGTTGCATACGAAATACATTAGATGGTTTTTAATTTTTGATAGCACCTTTACGTCTTCAAAATGCCACTGTCCGCCATGATGATTTAAAAGTGAAACAAAATCCTGTTATAGCATCAGACAATTACAATGGCACATGAGGTGTAATTTTCTAATTCCGATGCTGATTACAATTTATTCAAATTAAAGGATTTTATTTGGCTATTTTTCCATAATTCTGTAGCCATATTAATTTTTTTTTTTTATATTAATTTTTAATCACGCTATAATCTATCACATTGACCTTAGAAGTTGTTTACAGTGTTCTTGTGAATTTTTGAAATTAACAGAAAGACAATTTCACTTATTCACTCATCACCAAATATGGCCGCGAAACCCTTGTTTGCAGTAGTAGATAAGATCGACGACACTATAGTATTAAATATTACAATTTAGTCTTCAATTTATCATCATCTGAGACTTTCTTTTGGTCTGGTCCATGTTTTCCTTTGAATGTCCACAGCTGTGGTTGAAAACATTTTTTGGAAAGGTACCGGTACCTGTAGTGTAATTGATTCCAAATACTTCTGAATTGCCTGATTGTTATTGAACAGGGACCACCATTGGGTTGCAGCCTTCCTCTTTCTATAGATTCCAGATTATATTGTAATAATACTAATAACAACCTTTTTTTATATAGCGCTTATACCCCGTAAACAGGCTCAAAGCGCAGTTGACAATTATATACGCTGCCTTCAAGAAAATCGTCACAATCATTTCGCTTCATTAGTTGTCTGCTCAAATACATGCCTTACAGTGACAAGCCTATGAGCAGTTAGATTGTAATTTCCCCAAAGCCGCTACCCAGATTTCGCTTGGGTGGACGAGCCAATTGAGACTAAGTGTCCTTTGCCCCGGTCCCAAACACGTTGACCATAGTGGGGCTCGAACTCACGATTTTTCACGTCCTATTGATCACGAGTCCTGCACTTTTCCGGTAGACCACACCCCCGCTTACAGTGGTATAAAATACTCTGTCAACAACTCGTAATCAGGGTTTACCATGAATACTTTGAAGGAACATCAGATTTCTTTGCCATCCCCAAATCTTCTTGAAGTAGTATGCATTGGCAGATTAGATACAGATATGAAGCACATGCCAATCACTGAATAAGCGCTTCAAAAGCTTGATATCATAACACATATGTTTTTCTCTTTGCTGTCTGGTCAGCCCAAAAGTAAGGTCATACCAACCTTTTTTTTTCTGCATATTGGAGAAGTAACTATCACAGATCTGTTCTTCTCCAATTTGGATTGTTGACCTACAGTTATGCCATGGTGAAATTTGTTGCATTTTATATATGTCTACCTATTAGCGATCCTAGTTTCGCAAAGTTCATGTGTGCTGTCTTTTTGTTTTTTGGTTCAAATTTTTAAATTTAATACATTCCATTTGTTTACCTGTATGGACTTTTTTAACTGTGAAGTTCATAATAATCATCAGTATTGCAACTATACTATAAGTGTTTCCTCTGTCATTTCAGCAATGGTTAAAAGAGAACCTCCATCAACAACTATTGATCATTCTTTCACAAGATGTTCTCAGGGAGCAAGCAGCCCTCTGACGAGACACAATGGTTTTGTGAAATAGCCATCAAAATTGTGCTTTAAAACATGCTTGTGTCCTCAAGACAAAAAACGGATGGCGGTATGGTGAAGTTCATGGCAAAGCACCTTTCTAATGACAGTTCTCCAGATTGGTGATACCAAACCGGAATCTTTGAATAACAGAGCTTGGTCATCAGTTACCTTGACAGCCCAATCAGATGCAAGGGTCTTCCTTGACTTAGTTTTCCATTTGTAGCTATTATAAGAAAGTCAGCTTGTCCTTCCATTTCTTGACTGTATCTTTTGCTCCTTTGAACAGATCTTGTACATTGACATCTTCACCAGTTATTTATGCCTGGAAAATGTTTCTCAGGCCTTTTCTCATGTGAAGGGATAATGCTGTCAACCTTGGCGGCAAGACTTCTCAAACCCCAACCAACACCGAGTGAGCTGGCTCTACCATCTACAACATAATTTAGCGCTGCCGCCTCAATAACGCAAGAAGACCCTATTGGTGTCATGGGCGAATCAACAAGATACTAACTGCCAACGTAACTATGCAGAAGGAGATGCAGATGTTGATATATAGCAAAATGGCAGTCGCCATGGCATACTTTTAAGTCAAAATCCTATGGGGGAAAGACAGATCTATTAATACTTCTCCATTATGCAGATGAGGGCTTGTAATGACACCTTTACTTTGTCTGACAGATACAAGGAACAGTATGTGTATAATATAAAAGCTTTTTGCAAAGCGCTTATCAGTGAACCTTCGCTCTAAATCTGCTTGTTTTCCTTCATGCATTTTAAGTGCGATACTACTTGCAGTAATCTTTGGGGCTGGCAAGAAGTCTATTTTCTTCAAAGTCATTCATGGCGACCCTGTGTTCTGAACCTTGTTCCAGAGTATTTTGTACTCCCATATGGATTCTGATCGATAGAATTGAAAGCTGCAACCCAATGGCGTCCTTGTTCAATGATCAGAAATCAGAGTCTTTTTTTTTTTGGAAAGGATTATAACGGGCATTAACGAGCAGAAACTAACGTCGTAGAAACCACTATGGGTTTCCCCGAGAGAGTGATAAACCTCCTTTTTTTAAGCCTGCCAGATGATTAGTAGCAGGAATGCACTCAAAAGGGCATACCAGAAGTGGGCATTTGAAGCAATAAATGATCTCTTATGGCTGGACATGTTAGATGGTCAGCCATGACTAGATAGTAAAAGTGGAAATGATTTCCCCTCATGACAAGTCCTGCACCAGAGTTTCCACGGCAAGATCCGATTCAATTGTTCTTCATCAGTCATCTAATGAAATGAACCTGTAAAAGAATGGAATGCACCACATCACAGCTTGTGGACATTCCTGTCAAAACAAGAACCAAAGATCCAGTCTCAATGATGAATAACTTGAAGACTAATATCAAATGTTGGTATCTCGTCTGTTGTAACAATTTCTTTTCCACATGTTGTGATTGAATAATGTGAAACTACTTTCTTCCTGCTATACTTGAAGAATTCCACAAATATACTGTAAACACCATAAATTGAAATGACGATAGATTTATAGCTGATAAAAAATTAAATGGCTAAAATTTTTAGGACGAATAGCCCCATTAAAAATATCATTTTTTATTCTAATATATTTTTTTTTTTGTAAAAAAAAAATGCCGGATTTATAGAAAATGCACACCTAATTACCTTGTAATCCTGTCTGATGCATATAGAAGGATTTATTTCTTTCCTTATTTTCAAAATGTGGACAGTGGCCATTTTGACGATGTCAAGATGCTCGCAAAACTTTAAAACAACATCTCATGTATTTCTTTTCCTTCAATTAATAACAAACACACCTTAATTTGCCCTTTTGGCATCTGGGTGTCATATAAAATAATTCATACTTTTCAACAGGCGGATGGCAGCCATTTGGTTTAGTTAGAGGCCAAGTGATATCCTCAACGTAATAAATCTCGTTCAATGATTTGTTATGCTAGAATTATTAGGAAATGTTATCTTGTTTTCATTTTGGCCCCTCCGGCACAGAGATACAATAATTTGTACTTTCACATGCGGATGGCGGCATTGGATTTTTTGAGGGTAATATTATTATCCCCTGTTTGTTCACGCAAATACGGAAAAATACCTATTGTGGGTGCCGTATCACATGAGGCCATAGGCCCGAATTGTGATTACGCACCCAACCAAGGTATTTTCCGTATTGCTTATACCAACAGGGGATAAACGCCTTTATCATTTAGTAGACATGAATATTGAAGTGGTAAGCCTAACTCAGATCTAAATCTGGAATAGCACTTCCAGAGCCATGAGAACAGACAATGGACATTACACTTGGCTACAGAATAAGAATGTCATCATGGCCCAAGCACTTTTGGTCCAAATAAATTAAAAACAAGTTCACTATAGGCCTAGACCCTGGGCCCCTGGCCTAGTCTCGGCCATTTCTAATATCTATGAGGCTACAAAGTACAAATCAAACAACAACAGTCAAGACCAGGCTGTCATGTCCACATTGTTGATTTGTGTCCAGACTAGGCAGTGCACAGTAGTTGAAATTCTGTCAGGTGTGTCTACCACTGCACTGTAAGACTGGGGACCTTTAACCCACCTCTTTGAAAGACTTCCTGGTCAGTAGTCACAATTTCTCTCTAAAACACAGGAGAATTTTCAAAATTTATTTATACTGAGAACATAGGAATAATTGCTGTATCAATGTGTTTTGCAATTGCAGCATCACACACAGCTGCACAGCAGTGTGGTGGCAAAAAAAGTCCATTTTTGATTTGTGCTTCTCAGAGGGGGCTGGCAAATCAGTCTCTTCCACAGATGCACAAGATCATTACACACATAGATTTTAATGTATGTAAAGTAGGGGGTCTAATACTTGGTATAATCATCACGTAATACGGGAATATATTACGTGGTTAGCATATTCCTACCACGCAATACGGAAATATATTCATTAGCCTGTTAACCAATGAGATTCAAGTATTCATGTCTACTAAATGATAAGATGATATCTCATCTTCATAAAACCCATTTTAATGGATTTGTTATGCTAGAATTAATAGGAAATGACATCTTGTTTGCCCTTTTAGCTCATTTATTGCCAGAGATATGAGGATTTATGTTTTTCAAAATGGCGGATGGCGGCCATTTCGTTTATGTCATAGTTTGAACGCTTTCTGGGACATCGATTTTGCGCAACTTTTGATATATTATTGAACTGACCTTATATTACCAGAAAATGCCAAGAAACCTTCTGTTGCAATTTTTTTGGGTTAGTGTGGGTACATGTCCTATTTTGATCCTACTACATGGGATACAAGAAAAAATGATTCAAGAATCTACCCCCTGGGCCTTAGAACGGCGCCCACGCAAAATCCCCCCACACCCACTCCAGGGCCTTAGGCCGGCGCCCATGCAAAACCGCGTAAATGAAAATGGTCTCAGAAATCTATTTATTACCATAATTATGTGCACGAATCCCTCCCGTTTAGGAATTACTACCGTTCAAAAGTCAACACCACACACGATCTCCTCCCATAATAGAAAATTGTTAACTTCCACGAATCGCTCATATGCGAGGCGGGCCGCGTGTCTGCTCGCGCTTGCGATCGAAACCGAAGACACTTTGTGTTGGAATCCGGAAATTCTAAAATAGCTATGGCTATACAAGCGTTAATTGGGTCAAAATGACTATTGCTTTACGGTAGATCGCTGCTGATGTCAATTTCAACTGCTTGACAAGGCTGCATTTGATAAATCTGGCCATTTTGGGGGCTATGACCTCTAATGACATCTTGATGACCGTGAGATTCCCATTCGTACAAGGGGTAGCTGTGGGGCACTATCCAAGACCATTTAGTCAATGCCATGTGTGCATGTATGTTGAAACAGTGGGGCAATTCTGGTTTAGATGTTTATTTTTCACATGTGCCAGTTTCTCTTTAAATAATTTAAAACTGAAAGGTAATTCCCAATTGTTTTGCTGTAAAATACCAAAAATAAAAAAAATATCTTATAAACAGAACGACCGATTCCAATTTCTTCAAAAGCGTGTGAGCTCGCAAATCACAGGTTTTCAATTATTAGATTGAATTTGAATGCCGGTTTGAACTGATTTGGGGTGGATGAAAACTAACTGCTGGATGAGTAACATAGAAAAGGCAACCGATTGTGTCTTTATTTAGCCCGTAACTCAATGTGCCGGCGTTGGACCTTGCAACTGATTTGTCATATTTTTGCATGCTACACGCTAAATTACCGGGGTTCCTAAATCCCAAAAGATTGTTATTAGGGACCAATCCATTTTTTAGATTGTAATCTACAAATGGCATTGGTCGCTAATCACAATCTTTTG
This sequence comes from Ophioderma brevispina, assembly GCA_023653785.1. Taxonomy (NCBI): domain Eukaryota; kingdom Metazoa; phylum Echinodermata; class Ophiuroidea; order Amphilepidida; family Ophiodermatidae; genus Ophioderma; species Ophioderma brevispina. Next base: position 12,626 of record JAMKCH010049087.1, on the reverse strand, counting down.
GGATTTATTTTAAATCCTTGTAATTTAGAGTGTAGGGGCTACAATTGGGGTGATATTTTAAAACTGGTTGTGTTTGTCGGTCTTCTCCTTTCCTCCATCATGTTCCATGGGACTATCCAGTCAATACTCAAGATGTCCACGGAACATGAATGGATATTTTTATTTTTGTGTGTTGTGAACAGATATGGATGAAATGAAATCCTGCAATTTGAGCTTCATACCACTTTCGTTCTCCGCGGTCTTTTCAGAATTTTTTTTTTTTTTTGGGGGGGGGGGGGGTGGTTCCACTCACCAAAATGGTGTGTGTGCAAAATTTAATTTTGAGAGGGGCATAAACTTGTATGGACCCGCCCCCCCCCCCCCCCACACCACACCCCACACACACACAAATTTGAAAATCACTATCTTGGGTATTTTTTGGTGTAAGTTCAAATCTGGCATCAAACATGATATTTAAGTTACTTTAAAAGTTGTTTTGGGTTTAAAATGCATAGTTTTCATCTGGAACCAAGTTGGGGGGGGGGTCCAGACACTCGGGGGGAAAAGTACAATATTTTTAATTTCCATTGTCCATCGCACAGCAGACTTTTCTAAAACCAGTACAAGCTAAGCACAAAAAGTATAAGTGGAGTGAGGCCCATTGAAAAAAAATCCTAATTTGCATTTTGACATATATTGACCCCCCTGAAAATCAGTGTTGACATATGACATCAACCCTCTACTTCAAATATGGTGAAGATACATCTTAAAGAACTACTCCCTGAACGAACCTGCTTGGTGTCTTGATGTCCCTTTTACATTTTTAGCACAGCACAATTTTGTTGATATTCCCATAGAATGTATACACTGTGCAAGCACGATGACTTCTAGTCCCCATAAATACCTTTGTGTGGCAATATTGAGTATTTTGTTGTGGAAAAAACGAAAGACACCAAAGCCTGTTCTTCCAAGACAATTTGTTAAATCTATAGCTTACAACATATCTGAAGTAGAGGGTGATGTCAAATGTCACATTGTTTTCAGGGGGTCACAATGTGTCAAAAAAGTACAATTACCATTTTAAATGAGCTGTCCCTCACATATTACTTTTCGACTGTGCTCATAATTGTATTGTATTGAAAGTTTCCTACTTGTGACTCCGATTACAAAAAAAAAATCTTACTTTTGGCCCTGAATTAACAAAGTTTCATACTTAGGCCTCCGTACACTCTGAAAGAACAATCTGCGACTTTTTTGAATGTCACATTGAATTCTACAACCCATAAGTAACCACTAGATAATGATTTTCAAAGTTTGTGGGGCTCCATTACTGTTTTTTATTCTGTGTCTTCTCAAACCTTGCTTTTCAACACTGGGTGCAGCACTTTCATATTGCCAATTCCAATTTTCCAATACTGGAAAATTAAATGGATTACGGATTTTCATATCTCCTCAATTCTACCCACCACTTCAAAGCAAAAAATCCATGACGTGTTGCAGTGCATATCTCGACATGGAATGGCCCATGTTTTTAAACTGAGACAAAGAAACTCTTCAATCTTCTACAACAGCAGCAGGTTAATCAATGCCAGGTTGCTAATCCATAGAAATCCACACACTGGTAATTTTACAAATGCGCCCCTGGTAACATTCACAATAATTACGCCATACATACACTTGGGAAACTGAGATTTTCAGTGCATTTAGCCAGGCCATATCAAATCAACTATGAAGAGTGAGACTAGTAATTCTGGGTTTATTTCTGCTCCTATAGATTTTGAACCATAGACCCTTAGTTTCAAAGGCAAGGTCTCCAACAACAAGACCATGCCACCCTACATCCATTGCACTTATTTGCCTTAGCATGTACATGTATTTTGCTTTAACGTTGTCCCAAAGCTCCATTCTGTGTTGTGAAATGCTTACAAGTTTTTTATATCTGAAACTTGAGTTTTTGGCCGTTTTCTTTTGAAACAAAATGCTGTACAATGAATGAAACAATGTTCTTTTACACCTACTTTTTGATGTCTTTTTGTGCTTTATATATATAAGCAGATTTCAAATTTCTGTGCCAGACCTTTGATATAATGTGAGAAAATATGTGTCGCATTTGCAAAAGAAATCATAAAGACAATAACCATGAACACTTTACGCTAAAAAGAATTTGTCCAACAAATGTCTTTTGCATTATACAACAAAATCCATGTTTCTAATGTTGTGAAATTCTTGTGTTCAAATCTATGAAATGGCAAAACGTTTCTTTAAACTACTTTTGGGCATCCTTTTGTGCCTTGCAACATATTGTTTCCAACATTTCTTAAAATCTGTGTTTGCATTTGAATGCACCAAATTCGAAATACAATAATAATCTTGTTCCTAAGAATATCAAAAATTGACATTTTTGGGAAAAAACTTGGCCCAAACATCAAAAGCTAAGGAGAATCAGCACATGCTTAGCTTAAATTTTGTTAGACAATGTGCAGTCTGCTTTCATTTGACACCGGAGTCATATGTTTATGTTAAAACATGCTTGTTTTATGTTCTAAATGATTTGGGTCTTTAAAAAAGAATCCTATGAATATTCAACAAGAGTTTTTTTACACTACTTTTGTACCCATGTTCTTTGTGCCCAGGCTCAGTGGATTCCAATTTACTGCATCACACAGAGAGGGCTTCAATCAACGCAAAAAACATGTTGTTTAAAGTTTAAAGTGCTTTTCTGACGTCTTTGGGCTCCCCGATTTACCGGCAGTATTTCATTTTGATATCAGGTGAAAGGCCCTAGTTCTATTTCCCCATTGTCGTCTTGAAAAGCACCTTAAACAGTTGTTATAATTTTTAAAGAAGTTGTTTAAAAAACGGGTGAAGTGGCCCACCGTATTCAAGTCACCGTGAAACGAACTTTTAACGTTTTTCTCTGTGTATGAACGTCCATAAATCTTGTCAGAATTGAATGTGCGAAATTAATACATACAATAATCATAGTAATTTCCCTAAAGATGCAAAAATAGGCTTTTGTGGCATAATTTGATATTTTAGGCCCAAAACAACCACAGTTAAAGAAAAGCAGCACATGCTTAACATACATTTGGTTTAGGCATGTAATTGGCTTTCATTTGGAACACCAGAATCTTGTTTCATGTTGAGAAATGCCTTGTTTTATGCTCAAATTTTGATTTTTTGTATTTTCTTTGAAAAAATCCATTAAATGGCAAAAAAGATTTATATTTACACTAACTTTTGGACAGCTATTTGTGCCCCAGGGGGGAGATGGGGGAGGGGAAGCCGCAAGCAATTCCAAATTTACTGTGTCAGAGCTTAATATAACATCAACAAAAATCTGTGTTAACATTTTTTGAATTTCCCTAAAAAGAAAAAGTCAAAAAATTGGTTTTTTTTTGGGCAAAATGGTTGACATTTTTAGCCAAAACACCAACATTTTAAATAAATCGGCACATTGTTTACACACAGTTGGTTTTTTTAGGCATGTAATTGCTTTCATTGTACGCAGAATCACAAGGTCTCTATGTTGAGAAAACTACTGTTTTAAATAATATATTATGCTCAAAAATTGATTTTGGGGGGTATTTCTTTGAAAAAATCCATTAATGGCTAAAAAGTTATTTACAACTACTTTGGACATTTTTTTGTGCCTATGCGCAAGCGGATTCCAAATCTACTGTGTCAGAGCTTTAAATATGACTTCCAAAAACTGTGGTTAATATGCAATACATAATAATGCCAAATTTCCCCGAAAATGTCAAAAATGGGTTTTTTTGGCTAAATTTTGACATTTTTTGGCCAAAAAACCAAATTTTTAAAAATTGGCACATGTTTTGCACATATTGGTTTATCCATGTCATTTACTTTCATTTGACACCAGATCAATTCCCCTAGTTCGAGAAATACTTGTGTTTTATGCTCAACAGATGTTGGGGTATTTTCCTTTTCCTTTGAAAAAATCTTCTGAAATGGTCAAAAGGTTTTTTACACAACTACTTTTGGAACATTATGCACAAGCGGATTTCCAAATTTACTGTGTCATAGCTCAATATGACGTCATAAAATCTATTTCAGCATGAATGTGCGAAATGATAATACAATAACATGCAATTTGCCCTAAAAATGTCAAAAATGAGCTTTTTGGACCAAAATTGACATTTAATGTGCAAAATCAGAAATTAAGAGACTATGAACATATTTGCTGACATATTTAGTTGATAGCACAATTGCTGTTTCATTTGACACTAATATTCATGTTTCTGTGTGTAAATTGCCTATTATATTATGTTAAAACTTGATTTGGGTATATTTAGTTCATGAGAACTGGTAAAAATGCTGTTTCACCACTTTGGGACCACTTTTTATGCTGGACACAAGCAGATTTCTAATCATCTTACAGGGTTACAGCTTCAAATGGTAAACCAAAAACCCTGTGTCCCGCATGGGGTGCCAACGAAACGGCCTGAACTGGTTTCAGCTGATAGCCTATGAAGAGCCCAACCAGTGAACCTCGATATTTCCCCCCTTAGTAATATATTATTTTTGTAGATATTTCTGTCTGTCTCCGTGACTCCCGGTGAAGAGAGGGAGAAGAGAAAGAGAGGGAGAGAGAGCGCGCAAGAGAAGGGAGGTAGACACGAGTTGTGAGGTGGAGAAGACAGAGATAATAAACACAGACAATTAGACAGAATGTGAGAGAGTTCGAAATTGAGTGTGAAATCAAATGCGTAAACAAGGAGGCACACAGTGTTTCCCCGTTTTGAGATAGGCCTACAGCGGTTTGTGCCAAGGTGAATTTGCATTAATTTAATGGAGATGGCACCTTGAAGTCTATAAACGTCGATCTGTCAACATTCTATCAACATATTATCTTGATAGAAAGACTATTTTACTACTTGCCCGTGTATTTTATAGCATCGAGAACCATAAGACCTTCTTCTGGATACGATGGGTGTGGATTGTCTGTGTCCACACTCCAGATCTCATCCACAAGGTTTCCGATAATCGATACGTCCTTCAAAACAGGACCACCACCGTCTACTGATTGGAATGTTGTATTGTAGGTATTATAATCATCTGTGCAAAATTAAAATAAAAAATTAAAAGAGTTGACATCTACATATTACAAAGAGCAAAACAACACAGACAATTAGACAGAATGTGAGAAAATTCGAAATTGAGTGTGAAATCAAATGCGTAAACATGGAGGCATGGAGGGTTTCCCCGTTTTGGGATAGGCCTACGCAGGTTTGTGCCAAGGTGTATTTGCATTAATTTAATGGAGATGGCACCTTGAAGTCTATAAACCCGATCTATCAACATAATATAGTACTTATTTGTAAGCCTAAGGTCATCCCAACAAATAATAATTAGCCCAGACCTGGCGCAACCGCTGTGCGTCATAATCGCATCTCTTACATTTGCATCCCATTCACCATGTTCACATCATAAATCACTCCATTTATCATGTTTATGGTTGCATTTCTGATTTTCTGACTTCCTAATCCCCTAGACTTCATTGTAAATTAGGTAAAATCCACACTCTATTTTGTTCTGCAGTGCATAACAAAGTGGAATCTGGGAAAAGAACATTATTTCGACGACACTTTTGGAGACATTTTCAAATACGTGGAGCACTCCTGTAACTTAGTTTAACATATAACCCAATGCATGGCATCACCAATATGCAGATAATATGCACCAGAAAGAACGTGTCGGAGGTTTATGGGGCAAAAAGGTAAAATAATACCCAAAACTTAGTTTTGAACTTCCATGTTTTCCTAAACAACCCTATAGAAAAGCTTGCTTGAATATCCTATCGTGGATAGGAAAATATCTAAACCTTATTATATTATTATATAAAGAATGGTCTTTTAGGCTTACTCGCTCACAGGTGTGTAATGTAATACATTAGTAAGCATTCTAAATATACAAAAATGGTTTCCAATGGGGCGCATTTTATGAAACTGTCCTTGTGTTCATTTTGCAATGTTCAACTCACTGACAGACATGAGGGTGGCGTCATAGCCAACGAGATCTCCCGCATTGAGAGTAACAGCTAACCAATCTTCAGGTACAAGAACTCCTGGTTCACCTACAAATCAAAGAGCATTGGATATTAATTTAAAACAAATATTTATGTTCAAACTCGCATTTGACTTATGATACCCGGTCTTCTGATACCTATAGACCCCATGATCAAACGATAGCGATCTATGTATACATGGACAAATTTTTATTTTTTTTAATGATTTAAAACAATGTTAATGATTTTAAATTACATTAATCTTTGAAGCGTAGACGTGGACGGTCTCTGCTTCTCTCACCAGTTGCAAGCATACTATAAAGAAGGTATTATGGAATGGGACCATCATCCATCCTGCGAATGTGACCCAGCCAATGTAGGTGGCGTTGACGTAGGAGTGTGGTCATTGACGGAATGCAAGCTTTGGTGAGAACTTCGTTCTTTGTTACCTTTTCCTGCTCTGTTATACCAAGGATTCTACGAAGGGACCTCAGATGAAATGTTTTGAGCCTCCGTTCTTGTATTGAATATGTAGTCCAGTACGCACTGCCATACAGTCGGGTGCCGATAACACCTTAGAGAGTTTTTGTTGTGTGTGTGTCTTGCCTTTGCGTTTGTGGATCTCTGCATCCAAAGACAGTGTCTGTAACTGTTGATCCAAAGTCCTGAAACTAAGGAAAACTTTCAGTTCTCCTTAGGTTTTCATGAGAGGAGGACCAGGTGTAGCTTGTCCCATGACTCGAGTCTTCTTCAGGCTGATTGTGAGACCAAACAATTTACAGGAGTTTGAAACTACCTTTGAAGTCCTTCTTCTGACATTGTCTGAGTGGAATGCTAAGGCTGTGCAAACAGCAGATCTCTGATGTAACTCTAATTGGTCTTGACACGGAACCTTGCAGTGTTGAATAGGCGGCCATCAGATCTAGAGTGAACAGACGCGGATCTAGGAGGGGCGGTGGGGGCGCGCGCCTCCCGGTATTTCTGCAAAATCTTGCAAAATCAGCCCATTTTGGACAAGTTTAGCCTTTAAGCCCCGGTAATTTTGACGTTTTTCAAATCCTGGATCCGCCCCTGGTGAAGGTATACACCATTCTATTGATGACTGGAAGGCATGTCTTAAAAGCAAGGAAAAATCGGATTTGGCTTAATCCCACCTTTTAAGATTTGTTTTATTATTAAACGTGTCTTCTAGCGAACTAAAAAAATTAAGCATGCCTTAGAGAAATTGTACACTATGCTCTAAGCCTACGTGTGATTCCTGTTCTATTTTGCCGTGTGTTATTTAGTCTTCGATGCTTAGTTATTGGTTGTGTCAAGTCATAAATAAGCCCTATGCCTTAACATATAGTAATGTATTGAGTTTGCGGGTGGCCAATCCTTCTCAAGCTCTGCTTTTGCCTAATCAACCCACCATTGTAATCTTTATCAATGGTGAATGACACTGAAACTGGGATAGAACTACCGGTTTTAGATTATTAAAGGCGCGTTTCATCATTTTAGCACCTTTTGTTTATGGTTTAATAGATATCTTTAGTTATGGCTGCTTTAAAACTTCTATGATCCTTGAGTATATTTGCATACGTGAGAACGAACTATTCATTCGATCCTACCTGATTTCATGAGTAGCCAATTGCAGTCTAGTTCCATATCTGCCTGCAACCAGTAACGACTATCTGTCCACAATGCCGCTTCATCACTAGTAACAATGGCCAGGCCTAAGTATTATAGAGAGTAAAAATTTATACAATGTCTTTGAAACACTTATCGTAAATGTGACGCGCAAAGTACTTTTTCTGAAACATATCCATCATTCAGACATTTTTATTTATTTATTTTTTGTGGTAAGATACGTCAGGAGCCAACCGAGCGGTTACCCACAAACCAGGCATTGGGCTCCACTTGAGTACAAAATATATAGTATTTATTTTTTCAATGAAGTGTTAGCCCTGGAGCTAGCACACATTGTAACACATCTCAAGTAAAAAAGGTTTGAGTGATTAAATATGTAGACAGCCTGACAGGAAACCCTGAAACGCGATTCTTAAGTCCCGCAAGTGGTGCCATAAGAGAGGGGGCCAAGACAAAGATTGTACAGGGGTCAAATTTTTAAATTGATCCAATCATGTTGAAAAGTATACCATGTCTAACCATGAGGATTCAGAAAATATATAGTTTGTAATATGCGCAGCCTACAGTTTTCAGAGTTATAGGCTAAAGACAGCAAAAATCAATAAAAGGGTCAATTTCAGTTGAACAGGGGTGAAATTTTAAAGTTGCTCCGATTTGGATAAAAAATGGTGCAAATTATTGGTGGAGCTCAGGATTAAAATAAGGAATAGTTTTGAGTGTCTCAAATGCTTGCTTAAGAAAGTGGGGGGGGGCAAGATCAAGCCCCATTGAATGCACTGGACGTTGACCTTCTGTGCCCCTACATCGGAAACTAAGCATTTAAGCACACCATCTAATTTACATTCTAAAATGACAAATGCAGAGAAAATGCAGGATATGACCATACAAACAATTTGAAACTAGTTTCGTCAAAATCGGAGCACTCTGAAAGGATTACCCAGGATGACCTTGAACCGTTATGAGCCTATAATCCTGAATCTAATTACCGTATATAGATATGGCAAAAGTCTACCTTTTCTAATCCTCATGATCAGATGAAACAAAGTTGGTGTAGGTTTAAAAACAATTAGACCTCTTTTACTTTAGACCCCTGAACCCTCTAATTTTTTTACATGTTCCCAATTGTTGATTTTCTATACTTTTGACACATTATTCTGTGACAATTTAGAAGTATGATAACACAACAATTATTTCTGTTGCATTTTTTGAGGCCAAAAACAATTATCTTGTACTACATGGACGGTACAAACTGTCGCAGTCATAGCCTTTACGCGTTTTGTGTATCTCAAAACCGATGATCAAAATATTTGATATTTCTGTCATGCTAATTCTGACTAGAATCATGAAAAATGCATAATCTAGAATTTTTCAAACGATATACCATTTCGTCACTGCATTCTGCATGGCCCTATGGGTTTATCCGTGCACACAAGCTTTGATTGTACTAAAGAACTAGCTAGAAATAAGTCTATGAGCCAATTTCTCCACGGGCCTTAAAATGAGAGTTTTTGCACCCAATATCACCTGAAGGGGTGTCCCCTTGTTCGCTAAATTTGAGTTAAATTAATTAAAAAATACCTCCTTCCGGAGGCCAGCTTGGATGCTTAATTTTTAAAGCCCATTTCAGGAAGATAAAACTTTATTTCGTTTAGTAAGAGATAAAGTTCATCATAATGAAATACAATGGCGTTTTTCATAAAAAAATGGCGGCATTTTGAAAGGGGCAGGACACGCTAACGGGCATCTTTTCGGGGCGAAAACACACCTAATCCTAGTCCGGGGGACATCCCCTTCCAGGTGATTAAAATTTGGCGAAAATTAACATCAATAGGGTCCTGGGTTGCCTACCGGGAATTCATTTTTACCGAAATTTCCTAATCCCACAGTGCACCAAACGATGTACGAGTAGATTAAATAAATAGCGGCATATATATTCTATGGTGTTTTGTGTCATACGGTCATTTTTCTGTCATAAAAGTGCGAAAAATCGTTTTGCTTACATAAATTTTCCAGAACGGAGGATCTTTGATTGCCTGTAAGGTTTGCGCCACAAAAGGTGCGCATAGTTTAAAGGAGGCGCACTAAACCGCGAGCGTGCAGGAGAGTGATGCATATCTAATCGTACATCGTTGGTGAATTGTGGGATGGGACAGTGTAACAGGCCCAAAGAATTAGCAATGATTTAGTTCACTTGAGCGGATTAAGTCGTGGATTGACACGTCCAAAATGTTGGTAAATTAGATAAGTTACATATATGGAATATACCTGGTTTGTGGGCCATAACTGGTGTGTATGTAGCAATTAGAATTCAAGAGAACCGTGGAGAATGTTCTGGAATTCACTTGAGACTAGGAGATCAGACTAGCCTAACTCAAGGTGATAATGTGTCTGGCTATAATGGCGCCCTACGGTACTCTTACAGGCACATGCTGTGTGTGGGTGATGGCTATGAAGCATCTAATATGGGAACATTGAAGCTGAAACCAGATTATGATGTAATGGACTATATTTAGCACATGACTCATATTAGAGAGGACCAGATCTCTATATTGTTTGGATGATATATAAGAGCCCTGGTGAGAGAAGATGAGGCCGAGTAGCACAACATCATTACTCCAAGGAGAGTTTTCACAACATCTTTGCTCCAAGTTATTAGCAGAGTTTCTAAGTTGACAGTGACAGTAATCAAATTCTAGTACTAATCTCCCATGTAGTGGACCTTGTCAAGTTGTCGCAGCTCCAACAGTTTTCGACCGATTGTGTAGCCGTCTTCAGTTTTGTATTCCGTGGCCTCTAGTTATCACCAAGGATAAACAAGCTACAACACTTTGGACATTTTATTTAGTCGACCTCCGAGCCTTCGGGAGTCATTAGGAGCTGTTTCTTCAGTAAGGACAAGTCGTCCGTGGACACGTCCCACTATTGGAAATTGGAGTTTTGCGCTGGAATCTTCGCCAGGACTCTTTGCAAGTTCGGCATCTTTATAGTAATCTTGCTGCACCCCGCGTCGCGGCACACACAGGTAGTAAGTTTAGTAGTTCATTAATAACAACTTTATTATAGATTGAATCTTTGATTCTTGACACCTAATCGTGTTTGAATGAGATTGATTTAAACACAACAATTAAAATAAATACTTTGTTCTCAAATTTTTGTAATCAAGTTCACAGTATCGTGGCTAGTTATTCAGGAGTTGATCCGTAGTTTGAGGTGGTTTTTTGGCCTTGGTCAAGGTGACCGTAACACAATTGGGGGCTCGAGTCCGGTAAATACAACTGTAAAATATACAGTTAAAAATATTGAACAAATTTTGATTGTGTGTTTAACTTTGATATCGGTGCTATATATTATTATTTGTGAAGGATGTTCATACACGATGGGCGTTTAACGCAGAGAGTTTAGTAAGATGTTACGTGGGAGAATGTTTGATGTGCTAAAAACCAGACTTAATGGATTTGGCCAAGTTTTATGGGATGGAATTTTAGGCATCCATGAGGAAACAGTTAATTAAAAACCGTTAATAACCCGTCTTGTTGAGGAAGTATACTTGATGAGGGATGTTTTGGAAAACCTAGTGGAAATTTTCAGATCGTCAGATAGTGCTCTGAAATGAAACAGATGGAAATGGCATTAGCAATAAATGGCCCAAATTATAAATGGCAGAGAAGAAGCAAACAAATATAAAGGAAAGGCAAGACAAATTACACTTAGAGAAGGAGAAACTTGAATTAGAAAAGGCTCTGAAACAACAGGAACGAATGCCAATTGCAAATGGAACAAAAAGGAAAAGAGGACAGATTAAATTGGAACAGAAGAAAAAGACGACAGATTACAACTGGAGGAAAGAATGACGTTGGCAGAATTGAAGCCAAAACAAATTAGAACAAGAAAGTTAGAAAAAGGCGCATCAGGCTCCTCCTCACATCAGTTTTGATGACACCAGAAACATCAAATTAGTTCTACCTTTAAGGGAAACAGAAGTTGATACTTTATTTTTTGCACTTCGAGAAGATTGCCGAAAGTATGAAGTGGCCCAAAGAGCAATGGGAAACAGAATGCTTCAGACTGGTGTTTAATATTGGGGAAAGCTAGAGAAGATCTTACTCGTCCCTATCAATTGTTCAGTGCATTGATTATGAATAAGTAAAGCAGTCTAATTCTTAAGCCTATGACTTAGTGCCTGAGGGCGTATAGGCAAAAATTTTTTGGAGTGCGAAAAAACTTGCAGATCAAACTCATGTTGAGTTTTTTGCTAGAGTTCAGGAACAAATGCTGGATAGGTGGCCTCCACTTCCCAAGGATGAAACAAGACTTCATCAACTTAGGCAGTTGGTTTTAATTGAGCACTTCAAGCAGTGCATTCATGCCTACATTAAAACTCATTTGGATGAACGCGATATCAAGATTTGAAAAAATGCGCAACAAAGCAATGATTAGCCTCACACACAAGTTGAGTTACAGCAATAGTACAGGTGGTGGGCCCTAATAGTCAAGTCAGAATTCAGATTTTAAAATTCAAATAACTATAGGCCTTACCCAAAACCAAGTAATTCATTCCAAAGTCATGGTTCTACTAAAGAAGGAAACGTTAAGGTTCCTCCAGTCAGGGTAATAAGGGTCCTTCTAGTGCCACCAAAGTCAGGGAATGGTTTAAGTCAGATGTAACTTGCACATCTTGCAAGGATTCAGGGTCATGTTATTGCAAGTTGTTGGAAGTTGAGGGGAAAGCATATTGCATGAAGCAGAGTCTGCTCCACAGGTGGTGCTGTGTCCCTTAGACGACAAGTTAGTTCCCAGGCTAATAAACAGAAAGATGTTGAGGCTGAGAAAGTTAGGGCACGAACTTTGAACCATTTGTTTTTTGGAGGGTTCAGTGTCGCTTGATGGTGACAAAGTTGATCCAAATCCTATAAAGATCATGCTGACCCTGTTTTGTGCTCAGTCAGTAATTTTGGAGGGGTCTTGCCCTTTAGTGAGTTAGTGGCGAACA
>JAMKCH010049086.1:0-11009 GCA_023653785.1 Ophioderma brevispina | reverse complement strand
GGCCCATTTTGAAATTCAGATGGCCACCGGAAGGAAACAATCTGTGCCTTTTCGGATATAAGATTTGTGTGGCTCTTGACATCACACACATGGGTAACTGCCGCCACTTGAGCCTTCTATAATGCTCAGAAGTCCATATATACTAAATAATAGAAATGGCGCCCATTTTGAAATTGAAGATGTCCGCCTGAAGGAAACCAATCTGCGACTTTCTGAATATGATATTTGTGTTCCTGACATCAACAACATGGTTTGCCCCCAATTTTAGACCTTCATTTTCTCAAATTCAGATATTGGGCAATATGTTTAAAATGGCAGCCATTTTGAAACCAGATGGCCGCCAAACGTAAGGGATAAAAACTTGGTAACAATTTGATTGGATTACTGGGACCATTATCTACATTTGAAGACCCAAAATTCCAGTGGTAGCAAAAAAGCCACAATGACACCTGTCCCATCTAAAGGTTTCAACAACGAACGTTAGAAGAACCACTACTTCTAAGAGTGCTAATGACTCCAAGGTGAAACATAAGACGCCATGATCTGTTTGATGACAAAATTAAATAAATCCATGGGAATAGCATTTCATTTCAAAATTGTCTGATAAACACTCTGAAGTCGTTTATTTTTACGAGTTTTTAGATACGTCCTTTTACACTAATTGCTAAATAGACTCTTTCCTATGGTTTTCGTTATTGAGAATGCAAGCGTACATGAATCTTTATTTATTTTCAGTGACAGTTGAAACTACTGAAATTTTATAGCTCTAAATGTAAAAGAACCATATGATTAAAGCTTTGTTTTTATTAATTGTAACTGAAAATAACTATTCATTATAAAACTTGTGTATGTGTCGAGCATTAGAATTAAAGTGATTTTCGTCCGAACGCCTCGTAAATTTAAATACAATATAAATGACTTGATAGTAAGATTAAAGCTTTCTCTTCTTGATAAACTATTATCTTTGATTCCTTTTACTCTAAAAAAAGTATCAAAATAACACCCAGCAAAACGATAAATCGCAACTTCCTCCACTTAACTTTTATAAAAGTTTTATTTGTCCATATAATCACAAAACCCATGGTTTCAAACGCTAGACATAGGCTTTTTGTTATTCCTTATTGTACTACACATGTGGGCCGATGCTACAATTTGGAATACACAAAATACTGTAATTTTATTTCCAATTTTACCAGGCGTCATACAACGATCTCAACTGGAGCTTTTATTCGAATTTTTTTTTTCGGATCAACATTATCGTACATTCAGTATTAATTTTCAAATTATACATTAAGTACTAAAGTTTACCCGAAAAAATGCTATAAATTACAAGAAATTCTTGCAGCAATTCTTCCAACAAGACCCCGTAAAATCATCTTTACAGGTTTCCATTCAAATTAACTGTATTTTATAAATTAACTTTATAGTTATATCTGATGTTATATTTTCCTTGAGTATTAATATTGATTAAATCAATTCTAATACAATATAAAATTGTAACCCTCATCATTCCACCCCCCTCTTTTCTATCTTCACGGCACATTATTTCGGCCTGTAAGAGACAATGACCACCGTTAAAAATCGTAAAAAAGCATAGTCATTTCTAGCGCCCTCGGCGGCAAAAGTAATGTTTCAACATGTTGAATACCACCACCTGATAATGCGATCGATCGACTCTTTTAGAGTACGCCAACAGCTCAATTTGCATTCGTCCCTTTTGACATAGAAGCAGAGGACGTTTTTTTTAGTTTGTGTGCAAACAGACCAATCACTTTGTAATTAATTTGACAAGGAAAACAAGGATACTTGAATGGCAAAGCGTGCTCAAAATGAAGAACGTTTCAATTCCCATAAAATCATTTTCCTAAAATGCTTTCAAATACACTTAGATATCAAGTTCATACTTCTCCGAAAACGTCAACGCGATATCTCGAAATGTGACTTTTGGTCAAATGGCCTGTTTGGAAAGATTTCGTGACGATATGTACATCACATATTGTATTATCATGTAGCCAACTACCACTGGACCTTCCTTTGTGCAAGTGCAGTGTACTGCATCAATTCTTGATCACGCAAACATGAACATTAGCATTTTGATGTGACATTTGCGATTCACTCTGGCAAGATTACCAAAAGAACGGAATGAATGTAAAGCACTTATTAAACGCAACATTTGTAAATAAGGGTGATCGCTGCTCGACATTATAAAAAAAAGGGTGGGCATCAAGTAAGATTTTGGAATCAATTGAAAGGCAAACCAACTTACATGGCCTTCCTGGATTTCCGAAAGGCATTCGATACCGTTGGGAGAGACGGTCCTTCTTCTTTCGGTTTTGGAATAGGTATTCGTTTATCGTGTGGAAATTATTGATATTTATCTAGGAATGTTCATGCCCAGTTTCATTTGTATTATTGTCACAGTTTTTTTTTTTTTTTTTTGACGTGGTGAAGTGTCAATCAGGGCTGCGTGTTTCGCCATTTTTATTTGCATCTATACAACGAGCTTGCGAATTACTTTAATAATATAATTTAGTGGTTTAGAGATGTGGATGTTCGGATAGGTTAGTTTTTATTTTGGGCCTCGTGATGTCGTGCTCTTGGCGAATGATGAATTTGAGCTCCAAAAATGTTAGATCTTGCGGCCGATTTTGCCAGCGCATGGAAGTTTAAGTTTCATCATACCAAATCATGTTCTTATTGTCGGTAGGCATTTGAATGTGACCAGATTATGGCCTTTGGGTAACAGTTTCATAGTGAAGTGTGATAATTACAATATCTTGGGGTCACTATCACTAGAAATCTTTCGGATCATCAACATATTAATGAGGTCAGCAGGGAAGGTAACGTCTTACTGGGTTATTAAATCAGTTATTGACGGGCAAGACGATTAATCGTGTTTTGTTTACTAACGGGGACCTATTATGGAAGAATTAGCATTTCGTCAATTAACTATGCTGCTCTGTTGGGTCCCTGGGGTCACTGTTTGCCAACGCCGCGGTTTACCGGCACAATTGGGCTACTTTTTACCTGCCTGCCGCCGGCCTAAAAAAACAAGGCCGCCGCGGGTTTCCCCAAATTGGCTACTTTTCATAGTCCAAAGGCGCGGGCCCCGCGGACATCCTTATCCCTCTGTACATCATTTACATTGTAATTCGGAATTCAGAGAAAGTTTGAAAAGGTCAAGTAATGATTAGCGCTTCCTTTCTTCTTGAACATGCTTTACCTGCATTCACTACAGAGGGGGGTACTCGTTCGGTATCGACCAACAAATAGTAAAAACTATCAATCATCGGTGGATCTATGCTTTGTGGCTCTTACATGACGGGACCGGGAATAGGTGCTCAATAAGGTCTTAACAAGAAATAATCCCTAACAAAAAAGTGACCCGTCTGGGTGGTAAACGTGAGAGGGCAATTAACCTTGCTAAGCGTTACAAGACGGGGAGTAGGTGTATCGCCTCAGGTATAACCAGAGCGGTCTAGAAACACAAATTTAATTTATCTAACCATTCTTGGGTGGTGAAAAAGGGTAGGGCTTCATTCCCGGCTCACTGGGTGATGAAAAAATGAGAGGGCAATAAAGCTGTTAGGATGTATAAGAAGGATACTCCGCACGCATCCTTTTCTGTTGCGAAAGATTATCATATCATTTGGTTGTCTACCAGAACCTTTTAGTTTGTTTTATGGTTGCGGTAATTACGTGATTCCGTATTTTTTGGACGCGGTAAAATACCAATTAATCAGTGCGAGCAAAACGCGGAAATTGACCGTCAAATCGCAGCATTAAAAGCTAGGTTTCCTAACGCCTGACCTTATTAATCAAATTTGGAGGTGAAGATTTTCATTTATGTTGGAAGCTGTCTGCTGGAAATCATATTCGTCCTTCCCGGTAAATTTAAATTTTTTCCAGCCCTGTTTGTTACATACTATTGCTATAGTTACAACAGTTTTTTAATCGAGTGTGGGTTAATAAGAAATAAAGAATAAGAAAAAAAAAAATAAAAAATGAAGAAAAAAGAAAGAAACAAAAACAAAATAATTTTAAAAAATAATAAATAAATAAATATAAACTAAATAAAAAAATAATATAAAAATAAATAACAAATCGTAAAAACATCGGACTAAAATGACATTTTTTTGGTAAACAAATAATCGCCCTCACATGCGCTAAGCGGACAAGTGAAAATGGGCTACTTTTTTGTGCCAATTTCTCTCGCTGCCTTGGCGCGGCCCTTGTTGCCTGCGGGTAGGCGACATTTTCTGTGGCAACACCTGGCTCGGGGTACACAAGACATGAGAAGACACAACGCCACTGCCAAAATGTCTGTTAGGTGATCTTGGCTCGCACCCATTGCCTTACCCAAATAACCTTCGTGGTTAAATTCTCCTTCAGAAGCCTCCATGATATGCCATTGCACCGTTGGCCGAAGTTGCTCTATAACACCACAAACATGATGTACAACTTCTGCCTTACAATAGAAATTTTCGGGGGTTGTCTGACAATCTGCACTAATGTTTCATCCATTGACTGTGGCATGGCCGCGTTTTTAATTGGGGGGACAACACAAAATGTGGGGTCAATGTCATAGATCCCAGTATTATCAATTATCATCGTGAATGATATAATATTGGCTTTATAGTCGGCTAGGCCCAACTTAGAGGGTTACTTGCTTTGTGGCTTAGATTTTGATGGTACATCCCTGAAATTTAAGATCAGATCTAATACGACTGTCCTTTGAAAATGGCCGTTTAGTTTCATGGAACTCCGATATAGACAGCACTTGCCCCCTCTGTAATAATGGTGATGAGTGATGTTCGCCACTGATCTGTTTCCTTGATGTGCTCTCAGATAGTACAGAAGACGCTGAAATATCGTAATCTTGAACAAGAGCTCTCCTGTTATAAATTTTGGATTAATATTGGGCAGTCTTTGCCGCTGTGATTAAATGTTTAAGACATGTCTTATGTAGGTGTTTTCATGTGATCTTCCAGATTTCACACTGATATCAAGTTGGCTTTTTCCTATCTCTGATAGCATCAAATTTGTAAAACATACTTAAACGTGCATGACAGAACGTGCCAACCTTTTGAAGCAATAGGTAAATACTTCCCGTGACTCTGCTGGTTAGGAATTAAATTGATAGTTAATATTCTTAATTTTTGAATCAGTCCAGTAGTTACTATGTGCGAACATTATTCAGTGCGTATATGTGAGAGAGCGATAGTGTAATGTATGTCAGTATGGTGTTAACATGAACACAATCGACAAACATACAGGTGTTTTGTGTGTGTGTGTCTGTGTGTGTTTTGGTGGTGTGCAACAGGGTGAGTGCGTTTGTGTTCGTATGTGCGAAGGGTATAATTATAATATACATCTATCTGTTAACTTATTTTAGTATTTTTCATTAATGTAATTTGTCTTGTTTGTAACAAAAATGGTGCACTTTGTAATAATAATAATAATAAGCACTTATAATGCTCCTTTATCTAAAAAACGAAATTCTTATCCAAGGCGCAGGAACAAATTGAAAACAAAGACAATATGAACACGTACATGTAGGACAATCAAAATGATGGCTGAAATAAACGTTTTCAATCAACTTCCAAAATTGTTTGACCTTTACCAGAATAAGAAAGAGAAATATAAACAGTAAAAAAGTGTTGTTCCAAATAAATTGATTTTATTGATTATAATTGATTTTGAAAGGTAGTAAACCAAATAATAGCTCTAGTCATTAGGATTCCGGGACTAATCAAGATCACCTCAGAAAAGAGACTATGAAAAAATCCATATGTTGTATCTACAATAACTTTGGGTAAATAATTAATTAAATAATTAAATTTGGTATGCACAATGGCGCTACGCATTTGGTATAACCAGGAATATGAGATTAAACTATCTTTGAACAAGATGGTTATTTATTTGGCTCGATGATCATTCACTTTTTTGAATAACCAGGAGTAGGAGTATCTATAACTTGATATAACTTCTCTGTGAAGGACATAATTGATTGAAGAAGAACAAAAGCCCCCTGGCACCCCCGGATAATATTCATCCCAGAAAAATGGAATGAAGGATAATTATCCGATCTATTAAGAAAAGAGATCCTAAAGACCTTGACAATTACAGAGGCATTACACTAACACATCGTGTGTCTCGCAGGTTTATAATAGAATTGTCGCCCTGGCAAGGTAGCTTTCGGAAAGACATGGCTGTAGACCATATAAAGACCCCCAAAGTAACCAACATGTCTAAAATACCACCATAGGTTACAACCATTTGGTCTTAACACAAAACAAAAAATTATATCAATAGTTCGTTTCTGCCGTAAATTTTTGATACCCTTCTTGCCCCATGGCGATCAAATATTGCCAACCCATACCCATATAAAAAATCCTCTCCCTTTTTACAAGTTGCAATAAAAGGTATAGCCTATTGATTGCCAGCAATGAAAGACCCGCATATTTGTCCGTGAAGTGAATGCATGGTGGTGCATTGTAACCTTGATAAATGTCCTTAGGTGCAAACTTTGAAATGTGGACAACACATTTTCGTAAAAAACGGACATTGTGTTTGGAGATCTTGTAGTAGTATTATAGTAGTAGTATTCAATTTATTAAACATATCTAATATACGCTTTACGAAATGTATAATACAGTATATTATATAATAATACCTAATACATTGAGGAATCAGGTTTATAACACTGTACAAGGAACGACGAAAAACAGGTGAGGAATTATGATATGCTAGGCCAGTTAATGGACAACCGAAGTGGTTATAAGTATTACTGGCCCCTGTTGATCCATAAGTAAAAATTATATCAATTACAATAATTACAAATTACATAATGACGGGGGGGGGGCTGACACACAGGTAAGGGATGATGTAAAAAATTTACATAGGTTAGAATACATTAACAAGAAAACAACATATATCAACTAAAACAAACACTTAACGGGATACAGGATACAGGAATTGGACAAGAAAGGACAGACGTTTCAAAATATCTGCTGAGGTATGGAAAACAATAGCATAATGAGGAAGCAGAGTGAAGAGGTTAAGCCGGTTGAAGCAGAAGTAAGGAGAAGAGAAGAATGAGATGAAGAACTGAAGTGAGGAGAGAAATACAGTGAGGATAGAATAAGGACACGGGAGTAATTTAATAAGAATTGTACTGGTTGAAGAAATGTTTTTTCAGTTTGAGCTTTGAAAAGTATTTTTGTTGTAATTGTTTGTGATGGAGTATGGGAGATCATTTCCAAAGTTTTGCGCCGTTAATACTGAATAAAGTGCTTGTCAGAGGGTAGATTGGGAGGGGGAAGAAGATGAAGTTTGTCAGCTTGCTGGTGTTATAGCTGTGATTTGTCGGTTTGTGGTTAAGTACATTGCTGAAGTGCGGAGGGTTAATGATTGTTGTGATAGTAAACCTGAAGAGCGCTGTTTGAAGTGGTTGAGGTGATTATTAAAGGTGTTTCAGTGGTGAATAATGGCAAAGTGTGAGTCTAGGGGGTGAGTTTGTGATAGTGCGAATGGCCCATTTCTTTGTGTGATTTAGTTTGGTGAGCCGTGAATGAAGTTGGGCCCAAATGATGTTACAGTAGTAAGGTATGGGGAGAAACTAGTGGTGGTGTAAAGTGTTTTAGGGTCGTTGGCCGGTGGGTATTTAACTCTGTAGATTGTACCCATTGCGTGAGACGCTTTGGAGTGACGAGTGAATTGTGTTAGTTCCAGAAAGTTTGTCGTCGATTGTTTGTAATGCCAAGCATTTGGTTGAATGATACCTGGGAGATGGTCTGGTTATCTATTGTTATGTTTGATTGTGATTGGATTGTGTGTAGAGAAAAGCATTGTAGTTGTTTTTGAAACATTAAGAGAAGTTTGTTACGCCCGAAACCAGTCAGTGATTTTTGCGAGTTCGATTAGGTTGTTAAAAAGGTGCATATAGTAGGAGTTTGAGGAGAAAAAAAATGTTTGTGTAATCGGCAATAAGATTAGTTTGAGTGTGTTAGAGATGTTGGTGATGTCATTCATTGTAAATGTGAAAAGTAGGGGTCCCAGGATTGAGCCTTGAGGGCCGCCAACTGTGATAGGTTGGATTGATGATGCGATGGAGTGACGTACATGATTGTGAGCGGTTAGTAGTAACTCCTGAACCACTCCAAGGCTTACTCACGGACACCGTAATGATAAAGCTTGTGAAGAGAAGGTTGTTTGATCAATGGTTTGTCGAAAGCATTGGAGAGATCCAGGAAAACCCCATGGTGTGGAGTTTCTTTTTTAGTGCAAGGTTGAGGTTAGTTGTTAGTTCAAGCAGCAGAGCCAGGTAAGTTGAGCGTTTGGCTGACACCGTATTGTCATCGACAAAGAATGTTGTGCTTATTGAAGAATGAAGAAAGACGTGTGAACATGATCCAATGGAGCAAGAAAGGTGTCAACAATTTGCAGAAAAAAAAGAGAAAAAAACAGACGTCTGAGTCATTTTTATATTGTTGTGCATAGACTAATGGTTTGCAACTATAGGAGGGTCTTATGACATGCTGGTTACTTTTTGGGGGTCTTTATTCACTCTTAAAAAGTATCTTAGCAACGCGCCAAGCCGAAGACAAAAACACATATCTGGCTTTCCTTGACTTCAAAAAGGCATTCGACCCTGTATGGAGACACGGTCTATTTAAAACTCTAAAGAGTGTTGGTATCGAGGGAAGACTTCCTTAAAATTAGTATGAACATGTACAAAAACTTTTAAACGGTAAAGTTCATTTTTAGGATATGGATACAGATTAGTTTAGTGTGAAGAAGTGTGTGATGATGTGAAACAGGTGCGTGCATCGCCAATTATTTTATGTTGTGTTTACATTAAAGAAACTGGCTAGAAGGCTTAGATCCAAAAATTAGTATAAACATTTTTGGCACAAAAATCGGTTTTGTGTGTTCTGGGCAGACGACTTGGTCTTAATTGGCGAGAATGATCGGGATCTTGTTAAACTCTGATGTCGTAGTCAATTTTCGACAAAGGAAAAGTGCTTAATTACGATAAAGCCAATGTACTAATACAGGTCAAAGCACAATGAACATAGAAATGGAAACTACTAAATAATTATCATAAATGAGGTTTTAATGAGTACAAATCCTAGAGGGTAATCATTAACAAGGACTCAATCAGCCCACGCTCACATTGAGGAAATATTAAACTAAAGGCAACGGTAACTCGCTATATTTAAAGCGGTAATTGACAGCCAAGGAAGACTCAATAGAGTGTACTATGGTGACCTTCGTGGAATCGATTGGGCGATCAGCTATTAAGTAGAGAGACGATATGTAAAATCGAAAATCTACCTATCACACATGCACGTATATTAATTCTCAAAGCTCAAGAAATGTGGCCAAGAAGCTCTATATGGAGACCTTGGCTGGCAATCCCCTCGCATCAATCCAAAAATATTCGCCTTCATATGTTAAGAGATTAAAAAACACGAATAACAACGATTACTAACCTACTTCTCATAATTTTTCATGTCGATATGAGAAACTTAAATGGGGATGGTTCGTCACATTAAAGAAACCTGTGTCTTGTAATATGCAAGCATTTAATTCCGATTCAGAGACAATATGAATTGTGTCATAAAATTCAAGCACACAACAAAAAATGATCAAAAGGAACTAGGGTATCAATAAGTCACCACAAACTCCTCTAAACAAAGATACATCCGTCACTAGAACCGTACTTACTGGCCGAACTAAGCTTTACGGGGTAAGCCTTAATTTAAAGCACGTACAAATACCCTTAATCCTTGAAGGAAGAAAGAGAGCATGGAATGACACTTAATCTTGAAGGAAGAAGAGCGAATGAGCCAAACTGGTATATAGTAAAATATGTAACTCTCATTTATTCTATTACCTCTGCGGCCCATTATTGAAATGCACCAAAACAAAAAAACCCCCACAAAAAAAAAAACCAAACCCCCCCCCGCATGTCATTCGTGTATTGGTCAGTTTTACTGCCATTATTCTGCAATAATGGGTCCGCCAATGCATTTTCGCATATACCCCTGTTTCGGTAATAAATAGCTAATAAAGGTTTGCAGTATTATTTATGGGCTCATAAGGTATCCTCGGCCAGAAAAAGAAAATATTGGACTCGGCTGCGCCTCCCATGATTTTTTTTTTCCGACCTCGGAACACATATTCGCCCCTAAAGGATACTGCGTCACCCTTTATTTCCTTAAATACTGAAACAGTGGACCATTTCATGTTTGAATGCTTACAACTAAAGACACGATACGACAAAACATTTTTTAACTCGGGAAGAATCTAAACATTAGGGATGGATGCAATCTGGGATCTTTTCAAAGCAGGTGGTACTCACATTAGGCACCAGCTTCCCTCAGGAGCAGACACATTTTCAAAGACCATCATGACTTGGCTTTGTTCTTGATAGATATTGCAAACAGTTTCTAACTGATGCGTGGTCCTTTAAGAACTAGAGTCTTTTGGTGAGAACATACCGAACCCATGCAATTCTGCTTGCTAAGTAAAATATAATAATGTAAGTGTTATCACATGTACATACTATTATAATTGATCATGTTTAGTAAATATACTGTCACGGACGAGGGTGTGGAAAATAAGGCACTGTTTAGCTTAATGAACTAAAAATGACTACATATACAAAAAGGCACAAAAAGGCGTTCAGATTACGTTCAAAATGCAAATTTACTTTAGTTTCACATTTATTGATTTTAGAAGCATTTGCCCATTGCACAATCACTTTACTTTGTAGAATTCCTGTAAAATATATAGTTTTACTTTATTGCACAACATTCTCTTTTACATTAATCCCTGCTGACCGGATTTGGTTAGATCCACCAGCCAGGTCCGCAGGAACTGCTGGTGACGATAAAACCAACTTCAAGGCCACAGGAATAATTATTTTTTAATATTTAAACGCCTAAACCGTGGCAAATAAAATTTCACAGAAATAATCCACACACAATCAAACCAATGTT